>BGPR01005327.1:83196-95495 GCA_013235015.1 Araneus ventricosus
ATTTGTTTCTGGTTTTGTTTCTGGTTTTGTTTATAACTATATATATATATATATATATATATATTGTAGACAGTTAAACGAAAATATTAGGAAAAAACTATTACCTCAAAATTCGCATTTACTTCAGATAATATTCATTTTAGCTTTGAAAATGGGAATTGCAGAAGCTTGTAGTTTGATTGAAAGTGCAACTTCTGAAGACTTCTATATTCGTTAATAATTAGACAAAAATTAAGACAATTATTTTTCTGGGATATTAGGTGTAAATATTTTTAAATTGTTCTCTATGGTCTGAGACAGATTTTGCGATGTCAGAAGTTTTTACGTTATGAACTTTAATTTCAATTCTCTTATGTTTTAAAAGTAGCTCCAAGTTGATTGCATGTGACGATAAGTATCAAGGTTTTAAAATGAAATAATCAGAAAAACATTATGGCTGAATTGAAACGAAAAATAAGATATCAACATCATGTTTGAAATACAGATGAAACATTTTTATCCAACTCATTATTTAAAAATAATTGAGTCCTGTAATTTATTCTTCCAGTTACATAAATTATTTTAAGTATGCGTGCGAAAACTTACAAAACAAAAACTTACAAACACTTATTGGAACTTGTTATCAGGAGAATACCTTTGAAAGTACTCAGTTGGTAACAAAACTAAGGGCCACCATATAGGATTCTTTCATAAACTAATTTATCTCATTATTATTTATTGGGAAATAATTCTATTTTAGGAAGAGAAAATCAGAATGCATCAAGTCATACACAAATGTACCCTTTCAGTGAATTGGAGTCGGTTTGTACTTTTTTTTCCAGTTTTTTGATAAGAAGTTCATTACTTTTGATTTCCTTTCTCGTTTTTGTTTCTCAGGAACATTGGAACTCGCTAGGCGTTCTTTGAACAAAAGACAAAGTGGTAGCGATTCATTGCCAAAGTGGACTGTCGATTTAATTAAGAAAGCTGTTAATTTAATTATAATTAATTTGCATTACCTTCAATTATAGACAATTTAATAAAGCAATCAGAAATATTATTTCATTATTATTATTTCATTAACAAAATATTGTTGAAATTCTAATCAAATGATGCTCATTTAAAAGTATAATTTTCTTTCGTTTGATTTTATGGTTACTGCTTTCAAATCTTTCTTATATTGGTGGGCCCATTTTTGGACTTCTTTCTTCTCAGAAAACCTAAACATAAAATGTCATGGTAATTCTTTCATTTTCTGAACATTTTCAATGACTCATCCTCCCATCCCTGCCTCCCGCCTAACACATGGAAGGGAGTTGGCTCGTTTATAATTCCAATATTTTTAGTTGAATGATCAAATAAAATGCTTAGTTTGTTTCATAAAATTTGCTCCAGCCAACAAATATCCATTCACAGGGATAATTATCACCCTAAGGGTTTCATTAGAAACTATAGGGAGTTCGATGAAGATCTTTATTATTCTAAATATTAATAACAAAACATCGAAAAGCTGATAGGAAATGCAGTTTGCGGTAAAATTACACTGTAAAAAATATCCGTTTTTTTCCCGGACTTTTTCCGTATATTTGACGGTTTAAAGCTGTTTTGTTGACAAAACGGTTTTTCACCGATTTCCGCTCCAGCCATAAACGGTTTAAAACCGTCAGTTCAAATTCGATTTTTCGTCATACGGTATTGCTTTCCGCTCGATAACTTTCCCTTTTCTAAAATGTAATTTTATTGCATTCATTTCATGTTTTTAATAGGGTCCCATCTCCTCTATAGTGGAATAAGTGAATGTATTGACTTTAATTATGCATGAACAAAAAAAAAATTAGGGAGAAAAAAGATATCACCACTAATACTTTCTCTAATTTTCAAAATAAGATTAGAAGTTTGAAGAATAATGTAGCTTTTAACATTGTGCGAAAAAAACTTAATTTCATTCGATTCAGAATCAACCATTTTCCATATGAAACACGTACCGTTTAGTAGGAAAACTGACACATTAAAAAACCTTTTTATTTAAAACAAAGAAATAAATGAAATATCATATTAAACAGGGCATGGTCTAACTGTTTATACATGTAGAAGTAACCTGTTGTCACTCATAAAAGCTAACCTTAAAGCACGTGTTCTGGCAATAGTTGATTTTTACACCACTAGCTGGCGCCGTTAGAGCTATAGTGACTTTAAAGCTCAAATAGATTATTTTTACCATTTTGTGTGAAGTCCCCGTTGGTCTAGTGGTTAGAGCGACTGCCTGCTAGCTCTATGAACGCGGTTTCGATCCCCGGCTCGGAGGAGTTTGAAGTTTTTTCACCATCTTGCATCGAAATCGCCCAAGTAAGCCAATCGCCAATTAAAAATTAGATTAACTAAACTAACTGAAATTAATAATTAAGTCTGGATTAATTAATATTCGTAATTGATAATACACATCAGCACGTTTCAACTCAACTCGAACAGAATGAAAAAACAACTCAACTCAGTCGATGACGTCACTTACTTCGATGACTTAATTTTTACGGAGAAAACTTAATCTCATTTGGTAAAAAACCGTTGTGAGTACGGATTTACTTCGTAACTTTTACGGAAAAAACTTGTTCCTGTATGGTAAAAAACCGTTTTGCTTACGGATTTACTTCGTAACTTTTACGGTTTTGCACAACCAACCCAGCTTCCAGTTTAAAACCGTAAATTTTACGGGATTTTTTTTACAGTGTATGAAAGGATCTATTTTTTTTAAATTTACTTAATTGTCGCTCTACGTGAGCAGATTCTATGCGTCACGTTGGAACATTTCATCGCCATAACGGTAGGATATGGGGCTGTGGAAACCAAAATATTTCAGTCGAACATGAAGGAGGGAGCCCCAAATTTAATACTTGGTGTAGTCTTTTACACGATGCTGCAATTGGGGTCCATTCTTTGTGGAGAAGACAATTAACGGTGATGTGTACCTTTACATTACATTACATTACACATCCTGCATCCCCTTGTTTAGAGCCATTTGGCTCCTTTCCGGTTTGGATGGATGCATGTGAATTTTATTTTTAAGAAGGGACAAAAACAAGTGACAGGTACAAGAACAAATGAAAATGAAAAAGAAACATACACTGGACAGAACAACATAGAAAGCAATACAAAATAGAAAAAAATAAGTTGAGGGGAAAAGAATCATAAGTAGCCGGAAGTGTGTGTCAGTCTGGGTGGATGAGTGCTCAATCCCGGGGTCTTCCTGAGTTCTATGTTATTTCATAACTGCAACTTTTACAGCCCAATGTTTCATTTCAGGAAAACAGAGCAGAACACGTCATTCGCATAAATTATTTCATAGATTGATCGTGAAGGACAAATATGTTTGGCTCCGTGATCACCCGACATAATTCCACTGGATTTCTTCTTGTGAGGTTAAGTGAAAGAAATTTTTTGTTAAAGACCTGTTTCTAATATTTCCGTTTTAAAGTAAGAGAATACGATTAATAGTTCTCACTATTACATTGCAAAAACATTTGGCGGGAAATCGAGTGCAGATCAGACATTTTTAGTGTTACTACAGGAGCTCATGTGGCTAATTGAAGGTATTGTAAAAACACAGTAAAATTTCTTCAATCTTTTGCCGCAAACTGCATTTAATTTCATGTTTTCGCATTTTTGTGTTTAACGTTAAGAATCAAAAAGATAATGATCAAACACCCTGAAATTTTCAATGCCATATTTTTAATTTGACAGATTGAATCATGGGGATCAAACTTCATATCATATCATGTCATTTCGCCATATTTATTATATGTATTAACTAATCAGTCCCACCCTGCTACGAAGGGGAGAGGGTACAGGGATTAGCTGTCATCATGAGGTTTTTATAAAGAATATTAAACACGTAACCATATTTTTATTTTAACAGATAGAACCACAAGGATCAAATTTTATGTCATATCATGTCCTTTATGCCCATATGTTACATGTATTAGCACATTAGTCCCACCCTATTGAGAAGGGGAAACTGAAGTTAGTTGTAACCCTGAGTTTTTTATTAGTGAAGATTAAACCTAACTATATTTTTGGTTTGACAGATAGAACCACAAGGATCAAATTTTATATCATATCATGTCCTTTATGCCCATTTGTTATATGTATTAGCACATTAGCCCCACCCTATTGAGAAGGGGGAACTGGGATTAGTTGTAATCCTGAGGTTTTTATTAGTGAAGATTATACCTAACCATATTTTTGGTTTGACATATTTAAACATGGGAAATCAAATTTCATATGAGATTGTCACTTTATAACACATATATAAAAGATTAACCCTTACCCTACTTGGAAGTTTTGTTGGGCTTATTTATCCCTACAGTACTTTCAGAAGACCAATGAGAGAACTGAACTGAGTCATATCAAAACCGCCACTGCCACTCGGAAATGACGAAGGAACAAATTTGCATACACGCACACACATGTAAACCCATACACATGCACACGTTGAGTTTTACATATATGGATAAATTACTGAAACCTCCCAAAATATTTCGAATCTTTCTCTGGATCAGATTCAAAATATCATTTTATAGCATGGTTCGAAACACAAATAAATCCCTGAAATGATCGCATAAAAATTTATTCTGAATGTATTCAGTATAAAAGATGGGCTGCAATGTTTTCAAATCTTTGTATAGCACCGGAAATTTCTAGTAAATATGTATTTTCAGATTCCCCATGCTTCAACATTGCAAGTAAGATGGGACTGGGTATCAAAGAAATGGATAGACTGCTTAAATCTCGATGACCAAAACCCTGTTTCTTCAAGCATTTTTCCCTTTTACGCATGTTTTCCCTCTCCAGAATAGATTGGCAGCTTTACAAGATATAAATATTAGGGAAAAAAGGGAAAAAGTAGTTTCGTTGGCAAATAACTGACTCTTACTCCGCTACAAAATTACACATTAAAAGAAAGTTCTTGTTAGTATGTCGGTTAGTCAAACACTAAACAAATAAAAGTCAAATAATAGGGAAAGATTGTTTGTTCATAAAGATGAGAGCTTTTAGAATTCATTTCATGTCTTGAAATGCTTTAAATGAAGAAAAGATATTTATGGAGATAAAGCAGCATTTGAAGAAATTTTAAATCCTTCCCTATTTGTTGCTCAGTATCTGAATGAATGAATGCATCACACGTGCAAATATCTAGCTTCCTTTGAGAAAGACACGGAACAAGCAATTATGGTGAATTAAATAATTCAGAAAAGACGGTAGAGCATCTTGAAACTCAGAAAATCAAACTAAAAGCAGTATTGAATGTTGGAACGATGGAGATAAGTATTTTGTCAAATGTTTGTTTCGATCAATATTAATTATCTAACAACAGTAAGGAAATCAAGACACTATATCTAATATCTGCAAATATAGCAAAATACAAAACGAAGTTGGTAGCATTTTAGTAATACGGATTATACCTGGCTTATCCCTATGTACTCGTATGGTTCCTCTGAGGTACTATTCGTGACGGTATATTATTTTGATAGTTAATGAAAATTCCTACAGGGTTGCAAGAAGTTGCAGATTAACTTTTCTGACAAAAAATCAGCTTATTCAATAATATTTTTCACTTCCGACGCAGTCAAATGAGACTGCATATTCAGTGGAAAAATATGTCTAATTACTTTCACAATAATATTTACAATAATTATTACAATAATATTTTTCACTTCTCGACGCAGTCAAATGAGCCTGCATATTCAGTGGAAAAATATATCTAATTACTTTTACAATAATATTTACAATGATTATTACAATAATATTTTTCACTTCTCGATGCAGTCAAATGTGCCTGCATATTCAGTGGCAAAAATATATCTGATTACTTTTACAATAACATTTACAATAATTATTACAATAATATTTTTCACTTCTCGACGCAGTCAAATGAGCCTGCATATTCAGTGGAAAAATATGTCTAATTACTTTCACAATAATATTTACAATAATTATTAGAATAATATTTTTCACTTCTCGACGCAGTCAAATGAGCCTGCATATTCAGTGGAAAAATATATCTAGTTACTTTTACAATAATATTTACAATAATTATTAGAATAATATTTTTCACTTCTCGACGCAGTCAAATGAGCCTGCATATTCAGTGGAAAAAATATATCTAGTTACTTTTCCGAGTACAAAAGGATGATATAAACCCTATAAGTATAAATGGTGGACAAAAAAGGGGAACACCAGAAAGGAATACAAAACCTTTCTTGTGTTTGCTGTTATTCCTTCCAGAATTTATTAAACTTCGAAATTCAACTTTTTGCTTTACTTAAAAAAATTATATGCTGATGAGTTTCAAGATGTAACACAAAAATGTACTTAAGGATTATAGCAAATTTTGTTTAGTTAATATTTGAAAAATCTGATGTAACGAACCCTCGGGTATAGCGAACTTCTGGATCAATCCTTTGAGGATTCGTTATAACGGGATTTGACTGTAGTTCAGAGTTGAAAAATATACCAGTAACGCAAATGGAAATTCAAGAAAATGGTCACAGGCACAATTCAGTTGACTTGTTATAAAATGAATGTCAATAATAGATATGTCATTATAATATTATGGAATCAATATCGGATATATAAAATCTTAATGAAACAAAGATACTGCATCTAATGTCTCTATATAAAAGCAGGAGTGTTCTCCGCTAGACTTTAACGAACTCCTGGATATGTCCTTTGAGAGTTCTGTATAACGGCGTTTGACTGTAGTTCGGTATTGAAAAATAAATCAGTAACACAAATGCTTGTGTTACTGAGACTGGTCACAGGAACACTTCAGTTGACTTGTTATCCAACGAATGTCAATAATAGATGTGCCGTTATAATTTCATGCAATCAATATCGGGTATATAAAAGTTTAATGAAACACAGATACTGCATTTAATTTTCCTATGTAACAATAGGATTGTTCTCCGCTCGATTTTTTCGCATATTTATGCTTAGTGTGTGTTTAACCGTTTTGTGTTTAGCCACTACATAATAAAGACAATAGATACTTTCTGAAAGGGGCATTCCGCGGTATCTTTTAAACCAGCCATTCACTTCACAGATAAACTGGATACTTTGGAACGCGAGAAGGAAAAAGACATAAAAATCTATGGAAATCAGCCAAATGGCTTGTGGTGGTTGGAATTCCGTCTGGACTGAAATCGGAGTGTAAACGCTGGAATTTAAAGTCTCTATTCAGAGGGACCATGGAAGAGGCTAGCGAAAGGAACAATGCCTTGATAGATTGAAGCCTGTCTTTGAGGGTAGCATAAATTAAAATCTGCTGACTGGGGAAAATCGAAGAGTGTTTGACAAACAGCTGTAGAGAGGGAAAGAAGATCGCTCCCCCACCTTCGTTCAGAGTTAGCGTCCTTTCAAATACAAGTGAATGGCGTGCCTGTATGTTTGTTTAAAATGTGTTAAAAAAACGGGCTTAGGGCAAATGGCATGGCTACACTTGAAGTGAATGGCCGCTTTATACCAGGCCAGATAAAGGGGAAAAATCGTTAGTGGTGCATTTATAACATTTCCTAAGAGAAAAATTGCGAATTGTGAAGTGAAAATAACTACCTAATTAAAATCAACGTGCTAATACTTTAGATTTACTTTCTTTTAAGGAAATAGTCTTTTATTATAGTTAACATAAATCTTGTTGCTTTGTTTTAAACATATCTGATACAAAAGAGTATGTTGCGAATAAAGATAGTTAGGAATATATTTTACATTCATTTATGTTGCAAAAATGAATCAGTAAGACTTACCCTTGTATTCAAGAAAATTGTGTTCAATGCAAAATTCCTGTGACTTATTATTCAAAAAGTGACAATAATGAATATTTCATTATAGTGTTGTGAAATGAATATCAGAAGATTTATTGTCATAATAGCTTTTGTCCACATTTCTTCATTCATATTATTTTGGTGAAAGATTCCATGTCATGTTCATTGTGAATCATTAAGCCTTTCCCATTCAAAAACCAATTTTTCTCGCTTAGAATTTTTATCCCCATAAAAGAGAATCGCAACTTTCCTCCAAACACATTCAAAGTGCCGAATTGGAAAAATTTTCTTTAGGAAAGATTAGCTTTTGTTATTGAAACAAAAGAACGGTGAGCTTTTCCCTTTAAATAGAATAAAAATTTCAATGGAGCAGTTGCTATTTTGTTGCAGGAGAGGAAAAGAGCTGGAACACTCTGCGAAGCTAATAATGCCTTGTTGGGAAAATTAGGGATGCTGTTGCGAGAAAAGTGTCCAGGGAGAATTTTACAGAAAGATACCACGTTTCCTTCGATGCAAACAATTAATTACCAAAGGTTACAAGAAGTTTGCATTTTTAAACAAATTATTCTTCTATGCTATGAGAGTATTTATTTTTTTAGGATGCTTTCTTCTATTCTTTATATTTTTTCTATGTCATTAACTGAATTCTCTCAGAACTTATTTGTATAGAAAATTCGAATTTTATCAATCTTATGTTAATAATAAATATTCTAAGTTAAAAACAATAAATATAACCTATTGATTACGTTAGAATAGTAACTACATTTAGGACATAGAAATATATTGATATGTAACTACTAGATAGTTTCTGTTTTTCGTTTAAATAACTTATTCTTATGCTTTTTTAAATTTGTGCTTTATTAAAAACGGAATTTGTTAATTTATTTAAAATCTCTTCTAATTCAACTCTTTAGGCAATATTATCGATCTTGCCAAAGAGCTTCGATTTAACTAAATACAATCAGTTTATTTTAGGGAAGAATATTGCATATTGTTATAAAGAAAAGGATATAAATACTGTTTTCTAGTTTTCTCTTCAGAATTTCCAGTGGCGAATCCAGGGGGGGGGGGTGCTATCGGGATACAACCCCCATCCCCAGGCCCAAGCCAGAATTCTTGATTTTATTTAAAATAATTACAACTGTTTTTTATTAATTTCCCTCTTTTAAAAAAATAATAAAAACGTTTCAACATTGTTTTCTGGCTATACAGGCTCGAAAGTTTCCTACTTTAATAATCATTCCCCTTGTATTTGTAGTTTTGACGCGGTCGAAGACATTTTTTGGCTAGTTATTTCATTGTTATTTTTATTAAATTATCGAAAGTATTGTTCTTTATGATTCTTAATGTCAGGTGAGTAAAGTCTATAAAATTAAACAGTTTTGGTTTACTATAGCCTTGAGGTTTGACATTAGTCACGACGATACCAAATTTTTCTGCCCTCATCACCTCTCCCCCAGACCCGAATCCTAGATTCGCCACTGAGAACTTCATATTACACTAGCACCAGGAAATAACCGATTACCTAGCACGGAATTACCTCTTAAATTAAGTGGAATCAACTACTGATTACTATTTTTTTCGAAAGTTGAAGAGAATATTATTAAAATGAAGTTAATCACAATTCATGACTAAAGGTAATCCTGGATAATTTCCCTTCTATACAGTAGTAACAGCCTAAAAGTATTTTTGTTGTAGCAGCAGCTCCTGTAGCGGTTTATTGAGTAGCGAAAATTAACATGTGAAATTCAAATAAAGAGACATTATAATATTGTATTTTTTGTTTAAAAATATATTTATAAATACTAGACGCTATAAAAACTTTATGTAATTAATTCTCTTTCATTGTTGATCCGTATTCAGTTCTAGTTCCGTGCTTTTATTGAACCATAAATGACTTGCCATCACTATCTGATAATTCATTTAAGAAAAGGAAGGTATTTTTATTTACGGTGAATTTAACCATGCAATGCTCTTCTGTTAGTGCTGGTATCTTGACTATCGAAAAGACAATATCGGATTAATCAAAGGTAAATAATAAAAAATTTAGGCCTTAAAAATTTAAGGGAATTCACATTAAAGTATAAAATCAGGCAATCATGCAAAAGTTTTCAAAATTATGTAACAATCTATATATTTAAAATAACAACCAGAAGCAGAAAACCAGTCTTCAAGTCCCAACCACTGGACCCATTTCGATAATTTTTATTTCTTATGGAAGCTTATGACGTGTAGATATGTCATTAATGGTTGCATGCCTCCCAGCACCCTCCATTTTTGAGATGTATGGCAAAATAAAAATTTGGCCGAGTCCCTCACCCTCTACAACCGCCAATTTATTTCGCCAAGTTGCAAGCACAGCTACATGTTATTAATATTACGGGCGAACAGCTGGTCGCTGAAGACGGCTAGTAAGAGATAGTAGCAACGATTTGTTTTTCTTCGCATATGGAAACAGAAACCATTTTAATCAATTTCTATGACACTACGATTTACACCCAGTTGTAAATAGGGACTATATTCACTTTAATGATTTTAAAAACATTTGTAATCTGTATAAATATGAATAAGGTAGAAACATTGATGAATTAAATTCACATAATGATTAATAAAACAGATTTCCGTAAATATTATGTATTAAAAAGTACCCAACAAACACATATTCTCGTAACTTTCAAATTATTTACTTTTTCAAATATATAAACTTAGAGAGAAACCAATAAATTACACGAAATGGTTTATTAAGACATTAGTCTTCAGCAAAAATATATAAATATTAAAAATATATAATTAAAAATATAAAATTATATTCAGCAGAAATATTAAATTATTTATTCTATCATTTAATTCAAACTCATTTTTAAAAATAACAAACTCTAAGTATAACAATTAAGAAAATTCTCGAAATTTAGGCTGTCGATGCGAAGATATGAAGATTTTTGTTCGAATTTCACTTCAGAACTGCAAATCTTTTTCTAATTTCGAAGTTAAGTAAGTAATAAAGGAAGATTATTTGAAATCTAATACTTCGGGAATAGTACACCAATTTATGAGGGAAATTTTTCAGTTAACATTTTGATTTGATCAACATTTTCTTGCATTTATCCTCGACTCTAAGGCTGATGTTTATTTCGAATACTTTTTAGCTGATTAATGTATGTTGCAAATCAGATATTTTAGTTTGTGTTTCCTAAGGTTGTCTTGACAAATATTATGTCCCTTGACACTAAGGAGTCTTTAAAATATTGTGTTGCTTTGCTCATAAATATTCCTTTAGATTGAGTCTTAAGAAACACATTGTTCAGCAACTTTTTCTGATGTTTATTTCATCACTGATGTTTATTCTTCGAAGGAAAATATTTTCATCCACATTGCCTCCCAAATAAGATTTTTCAATAACTAACTTACACAATTATTTTTTGAGAACTTTTATGAAAACTTGAAGTAAAGATAATTCAAGAAACATGGTGAACATTTCCCAGGTGTTAAATGCCCACACCTGAGCAATCACCAGTTGAAAAGGAAACTCCTGTCCTCCGGGTGGCTGTTATAAATTCTGTCGATGACGGACTGTCATTAAATGTTTTCCGAATCTTATTTACTTCGCCATTTACTGCAGGGAAATTCGGAGAAGGTATTAACAATTATGTCATAAGGTGAGATATTTCTTGGGTTAATCCTCTTCTTTTGCAACTTCGAGGAGAAGGGTTGATATAAAAGAAAACGGAATCGAGGCTCTTGATATCTATTAGCAGAAACTTCTTTTCAGTACCTCTTCTGAAGGCTGTTTTTTTAATAAAGATTGTTCATGCCTAAGTGATCAAATTAGGAACAGGGTGATCTAAAATTGACTGACGGTTTTCGAAATGGGATTACAAGAAAACGGTGACATATATTAAAGTCATTTTTGCGGAATATAAATCTGCGAAGTCAAGAATTTTTTTATTTGACTTTTTGGTAGTAAAAAATTTCACCAACCGATGGCGCTATAGCATCATGTTACTGTATATTATCAGAGGTGCAGAGGCCAGTCAGTCTGCCAGATCTCAATCTATGCGATTTCTTCTAGAGGGGCCACTTGAAGGATGCAGTGTACCGAAAAAATCCCACCACAATTTCCGACCTGGTGCAGCCCGTCTGTCATGAATGTGAACTATTCCAATAAAGACTTTGGAGAATGCTGCCGCAATTTTGTACTTCTACTGAAAATTGTGGTAGCTGAGGACGGTGGCTATTTCGAGAACAATATCATGTAATTTCCATGAGTTTTCCAATATTTGACAGACTGGATACACAATGCCATCTATTGAACAAATTTTGTACTACAAAATAAAGTGATCTAAAAAAAATTCCTGACTTTAATATCTATCGCTGTTTTCTTGTAATACCATTTTGAAATCAGTCAGTCCATTTTGGAACACCCTACATGAATCATTCTTTAGGACTGGATACAACATTAATAAAAAAAATGGTTTAAGAAAATAGAAAAATCCTGGTTTTATGCCT
>BGPR01005328.1:0-59129 GCA_013235015.1 Araneus ventricosus
TAACTCAAAAACGCATTGAGCCAGAGGAGTCATATTTGGTATGTGATCTCTACATCAACTTTGTAGATTTCTGTCCAATCTTAGAATCTGTCGCTAAAAAAAGCTTTCATAATGCATTGTCAGTTTTCTTCGTTATACTATGAAACACATAACAAGAGCCATGAGGAGTCGCTATTAGACCAGTCAACGAAGGCCAAAAATCGACGAATAGAGAAAAAAAAAATGGTGTAGTTTTGAAATTTGGCACAGTTGTTGGGGGGTAGTGTCCTAATCGACATACTAAAAGTCCCTCACAGAGCAAGGGGTTTTCTGCTCTTAACATCTCGAAAACTATGGATTCTATATTTTAAAAAAACCACTCAATAACAAAATTAAACTAACATGTTTTTGTAGCATCAATAGTTTAGAAGATAAAGGGGGATTTGAAAGTTAATATTTTTAAAATTCCTTACTGTAATGGTAAAATCGATTAAAAGTGCTGAATCAACAACCTTGATACTAACCTCAGGCTTATATAATAAGTATGCAAGGGTAGTATTTCTTGTGTCGGAGGAAGGAGGGGGGGAACAAACCCATTTGATGAAAAATTATGCTCCCTTCCTCCCTTCACGTCCGTTCTCCTTCACAAGTTTCCTTCTACTCGTAGTCCAGCAACGACTTGTAAATTTTAAAAAAAGTTGTAGTTTTGAAGTTCGGAATTCGGCACAGTTGTTGGGGAGAGTGGCCTAAACGGCATACTAAAAGTTCCCGCTGGTGGAGGGTTCTCAGGGGTTGAAAGGGGGGATTTCTCAGTTTTTCTTAAATATCTCGAAAATTATGGATCCTAGCGAAGAAAGCTTATTTTAAAAATTAAACTAAATTTAAATATCCTATAAAATTAGTCCTACGCATTGTTCTTAGGATGAATAGTTTTGAATATTTTAGCAGTTTGAAAAAGTAATAATTACAATAAGTGGTTGAAAATGTTTTATTTTATTTAGTTTTATCAAAGAAATTTTATTTTTCAAAATATAGGCTTATCTATTATAATATATATATAATATATTATATCTTTCTATAACATAAGTTATAATTAATAAAATTTAACAGATTTTTAAAAAAATTTCTTGAATTAATTAAAAATTAAACCCTTTATGTTATACAGAATGGCGCATATGCAGCATATTCTAATAAATACAAAAACAAACAATAGAAAATTAAAACATTAAAAAAGTAAAAAAAACTAGAAAAAAATATGAAACAGAAGAAGTAATCAACAATTGTCGTGTAATTATCTTTAATTAATTTAAATTCAATGAAACACAGAATAGCTGCAAGTTCATTATCAGAATGTAATACATAAATCAAGCACAAATCTGACAAGTGAGAAGAGGCCAAAAGTAAATGAATCTATCTAAATCAAGATAAATTAATTTGCCTAGCTTAGTAGTAAGTGTACTAAATTAAAGTTGCATCAGTTTAAATTTCGATCGTTATGAATATGCACTAATTTGATTAGAGATTCCTGACAAAGGATCTTGCAACTAGGATCTAGTCAATTTTGATAGTATAAAGAGTATAACTAATTAATAACTAGTAAATATTGTAAACCTCGTTGTGTTCAAAAACAGCTAACTAATAACCCCAGGTAAACATTACACTGACATAGATAAATAAATTGCACCAGACCTGCAAAACCTGTTAGGACACAATGCGAGAGAAAACATATCCATGCATAAATGACAGAAACTGTAATGTTAAATTAAATGCAGTTTATTAATGAATTGAAAAATAGAAAAATTTGTGGTGATAAACATGTTATGAATGTGCACAATTGTTGATGCTCTTGAATAAAATACACACATTTGTAGGATCACAAACACTTAACACATAACTCAGGTTAAAGAAAGTTGGGGCCCCCTAACAAGTGTAATTCACTGACACAAGTAATGTATTCTAAAAATCAACCAATATTTTATCAATGCTATCACTTCAATTAAATTAAATAAAAACCCTGATGTCCTGTAGTTAAAGATTGTGCTGGTAGACTAAAAAAATGTTATCTTTCAAAGATGCTACAATCAAGAAACCTGTATGCAGATATTTAAAGATGATATCTATTAAAGTTAAACACATAATTTATAAAATTTACCCTGCATACAAAATTCACTCCAGCATTTCTTAAATTTGTTTTTACTCATAAAAAAAAAACTTCCAGAGCTTAGAAACATTGATAATTCAATATGATTTTCACGAATCCACAATTTAATCTATTCCCTACTTTTATCAAAATCTTTCTTAAATGATCTCTTTGCACAACTTATTTCTAAACATACAATGCTGAAAGATATGTTGGTGGTACTTTAAATTTTCAAATCGAACGTATAACTTATTTGATATCATTCAAGCAGGCATCTGGGCTGAGGGCCTGAGTCCGTGGCACACACAAGAGCTGTATGGGTTTGGCAAGAGTCTCACACTGTGTTTTCAGCAGGCATCTCCTTGGTTAATTTGCTTGGTGTACTAGATCTTTTTGCAGTCTGCACCCTTCAGCAGGATGTTCATGGCATCGTCTTCTGGTCCTTCAATTGTTGGGCTCCAGGTCAATCACTCTGCGACACATTCATCCAGGCAAGGATGGATGACCGGAAAATCTACAACCTGGATCTTGCTGGGCTATACAGAGCGCCGCATGCACCGTTTGACGAGATAGTCAGTCCTAGTCATCGTCGCACCGCTCCCAGGTAAAGGGCCTAAGCCGTAGCCGCTCTTGAGAAGTTTTGCTTTTCAATTATTGCATCATTGTGAGCAAACAGCTTACGCTGCCGACATCTCTCAGGAAATTATCAAGCGATTGTTCTCAGGGCCTCTCAATCACCCTCTTTTTACAAGTCCGCTAATGGCTGCCCTCACGGACGCTGACGATCAGCGATCCTTCTTTATGAAAAGGTTCATTGCCATATCACTAATTTCTTCTGCACCCAAAAACAAATATCAAAACATCATCTTCACTTATTCTCGTTTATCACTCAGACTCGAACTGTCTCTCCCTCAATTTTCCCGCTTTCTTATAAAAAAAATATGCAGTGCCAAGCCGTTCCTTTATCGTTCTAATCCTGTGCCAAGTTGCCAAGCTTTATCTATGAGCAAGGCAGAGACTGAAATTAGTTTATTGCGCCAAGACTCGAAGGCGACAGCTCAGAGACTCGCGAAGCCATCCAGTAACCCATTGTGCACGCCCCTAAGACCTGTCGTTAGCCAATTGGGAAACTTTGACACTTCTGACTGGACAGCGGGGAAAATATCAAAGGGATGGGAACATTTTGTGAAGCGAACTGCCTCAGGATTTGTAATCCATCAAAATAGACAGGTCCGACTTACAGTCATTGTGAGGATGAGACTGTCTGTCTCGCTTGGGTTGTAAAATTTGGAAAGTGAGTTGCACGCTTATTGTCATAAGGCAATAAATGGCGGAAAATAAAATTGACCGGCAGAGCAAAGGGGTTCGAATCCTTTTCTACAAAAGAGCCGAGAACACTAAGGAACTTCTTTCAATTTCAGGGCTCAGCGGGGTTCGAACAAGAAAGAGTTAGTCTATTACGGGTGATTCAGTCTTGCACGTGCATTTCTCCTGAAAGGGGGAAATATGTAAAAGTGAAAAGAATAGGTTGGATTCTACTAAGGGGGTTTGTTAGAGTTAAAAGCTTGCTGTCCAGAATTCAGAAAGTGCAAAGGGGAAGAGAAAAAAAACATTTTGTGCATTTAATCAATGAATTAAAACAATGAATTAAAATTTTTGTGTCTCAACGTAATTAAAGGAAATAATTTGCCAAAATAAAATAATAATTAAAATAATCGATACCACACGATGAGAACAATATACCTTTTTGCGCGCCAAACGAAGAAGCTACAAATTTTCTGTCGAGGGCAAGACTTACAAAGTCAAAAAATATACCGTCTGTGGCTCTGAATCTGTCCAATTGAAATAGAAGAAATGATCCCTTTGAGAAGAATAGAAAGAAGGAATTTTATTTTTAATGTTTTTTTTAATTTTCTATTTTTAACATTTTTTTAATTTTCTATTGTTTCTATAACATAATATTATATATTTACATACATAAAAATATGCACAACCCATTTTTACACTTGCTCGTAATTAAATTTCACTATGTTTTTCTAGTATATGATCAAGTTCGAGTGCATCCTTTTCTTCTAGAGGTACACCTTTGGTACAGGTACCATTAAAGGTGCCAAAACACAAACACGTTTCTAAACATGTGTTGCTCCGCCTCTCCTTTGATTGGAGTAATTGAGGAAAGATCAGCTCTGATCTTGGTTGATGATTTGAGAAATGCTGCATATCTACGGTTATTCAAATTATGTTCATCAGCAACGACCTTGTACTAGGAACATCTTCTCACCGGCTTGTGAGATATCATCTGGTGTTGATGAGGGGTTATAAAAGATGTCAGCAATGTTTTATCTGCTTTAGTTTATTTATGAACAATGTAACTATAGTGCTTTGCTTTTTCTATAAATATCTGGTGTACTGTCGCAGCCACGGAATGCAGGGAGGAGGATGATTTGGGCGAAAGAAAGTTCTTTCTGCAACTTTCTTGTAAAAAATAATTTAGCTTCTACTTTTCCCTTGCCAGGCTTCATAAAATAAATGTTACTTTCTGGTGGTGCCAAAGCAATTAGTAACACCACTAGGTCTCACTTTTTCGCTTGGAAAGAGAAGTTTCTTTCTCTAACCGATATCTCACAATATAAGTATAAGCATCCCCTGTAGCGACTCTCATTTCAGTTCCTTTAGCAACCATTTTCTGTGTTAGTAATTGAATATGCCTGGTCCCTAGTAGCAAAATGTCATCGGCCGTTGAAAGGCCTTTCATCGAAACCCGATCACACAATGATCGGCCGATAAACGGATTCTTATGGGATAGGGATGAATTCTCATCGGGAATTGCTCCGAAATGTCTCATGGGCCATAGATCAGCCGATCATCGATATCGGATGAGTTTTGCTAGCCGATACGATAGAAAACCGAGCAGTGCGTTTTATGGCGATGAATTTCCGATAACTTTTATATGAATATACAAACTGATTCGGATGTGTGTACGATAAAAAATTGGTAGTTCAAATAAATGGTTGGTTGTTTTTTTTTAATAAAAAAGATGGCCAGCAGATTTTAAGATAGAAAGATTTTGGCAATAAGCACATGGATATCAAAAAATACCCAATTATTAATATTTTTAATTTATGAGATGTCAAAGAACCAGTGGCGGCGCTAACAACTTGCCCCCCCCCCCGCAAAATGTTTTAGGGGGCCCTTCTCAAAAAATAATGCATGATGCTTTTGCATAGTTCACTTTTCCAGCTATTTAACAAATTATAATTATATTAGCGAAGTTGTAATACTTTAAATTCAAAGTTAGTATGACAAAACTTTCCAAAATTATATAGCTGATTTATTTGACATATTTATTATGAACTCTCCACTGATGACTCACAAAATATAGTAAAAAGGTTTGTTTGTTACTTTTTCCGAAAGAAAAACCTTTATGTTCTAAAAGTTATTAAAATAAAGTTTCTGTAATGCAGACAACTTTTAATTTGACGCTTCAATCAAAATTGTCCGAATTTTCTTTTTCTTTCACTTAGATGGAATATTGGGCATAACTTTTTTTGGTTTAATGTGTTAGTTATAAGCTGCAAAGCTCCATAAACAATAAATTTTAAAATTTGATAAGCTTTAACTCAAAATTGTAAATCATTTATAATATTATGGTTGACATAATTGCTTATAAAAAAAATCCAGATTTTTGCTAGGAGGTGCAAAGCCCTGCACAAACAAGTTTTATACAAGGAAAATTTATGCACCTTGGAAAAAAAATAGGAATTTTAACAATTTTTATATTTAAGTGAAGACATTCTGCACAGATAACTTTTAAAACGTTCCGCTTCTTCCCAAAAAACTATTTTATTGCTTTTGCTATTTTTAGCAGCATATTTATAATGTTTGAAATGTTGCCCCTACTAGTGTGGGCAATGCCGAAATCAGTACCATATTCTGGGCAAAATGAATAATTTTCTCCTTTACAGGATCTCTTTAGAAAAGCAAAAACAGTAATCAACACATTTTATGATATTGCACCTTGAATGCAAGAGAGCCACAAGTGCAAAAATACTGTATTGAATGTAATAGAGCCAGAAGTGCTAAACATTTTTGTTTTTCAAATTTAAATGAGCAGAAACGACAGAGAAACAGCATTCCAAATTTTCGCACTTGCGGCCCTTTTGCATTCAAGGTGCGATATGCAGAATTTTGTAAATTAATAAACTAATGCTAATCTTTCCTTCTAATAACTTTTTTCACTCTTTACGCAGCACTAAACATTACAGTATTCCATTCAAGATGTCTATAAATCTGTATATTTCTAGAAAGATTAAAAAAGAGAATTGCAAAAAGTAAACTTTACACTTTTATTTTGCACATATATTTTTATTTATGATCATTTTACACTTTTATTTATGTTTACATTGAAAATGCTCCGAGATTCCTTCCTCCGCCCCTATTTTTGGCATGCATAAGCCATTTTTTTGTAATATCTTGGACTTCCACTGCTGTTGCTGCCGAAAAGATATTACTTCTCATCGCACCTATTAAAAAAGAAATCAAAGTACCATTATTAATTTACAACAATTATATATAAAAGATACATTGATTTGAAGAGATAAATCACTCAACAAATATTTATAAATTCCAGGCAAGTTTCTGAATGAAAGTTCTTTGGAGCCATGCAAACACTCAGGAGATAATTAACCAAATTATTCTGGGATGTGAAGAACTGATCTCTGGCTTCATATATTTCTTAAGCAAAGGAGATGGGGATTAGTTTTTCTTTCCCAGGAAGTTCCAAAAGGAATCATCAAACCAAATATGAAAATTAAAAATAATAACACACAAAATTCAAAATTTATATTAAGTTCAAAACCCTTAAAATTTAAAGTAACATTTTTTCTGCATTTTATTAAAATGCCTCTGCCTTTACTCACAAAAACATGGAACATGAATGACATACTTGCAATAAGCTAGGAAATGTTTGAGACTGTAGTCAGATTAGACAAAGTAGATAAAACTTTCTCTTTAGTTGTTTGGCAAGATAAAAGATTTTACTCAAGAGTTCAATCTGAAATCCACTATCAAACTCCAAAGATTTGGCAGGTATGCCCATCATCAAAAGTCAAAATTTTTGATGGATAACAAGCAATCACACTATTACAATACAGAACATTCTCCAGCAATATCCTTTCACATTTTCTGAAGTAAGAAATTTGCCACAGAAACACAGATAGCACACATATATATATGGCATCGGACATCAAGCATAACCATCAAGAAAGTACAAAATAAAAAAATTACCAAAAATCAACTTGTTTATGAGATTGACATAATAGTAGAAAGCAGCTTGCCAAGAATCCTCCAATACCACTCAGAAAATCACACTGAAAGAATGAAAATTAATTAAATGCATGATTTGATACTGTTTTTCAATTTAAAATTTTGATGATTCCATAAGATACTGTAATGATATTAAAAAATGCAGCATCCTCCGTAAATAAATTGAAACCTATTGCTATTAACACAATATTGGAAGAGATATTGCCCCCAAACTTGGAAAAACATCTGGATTTTGAAAAAATTAAAAATGGCCAATTTCGAGGAAAAAATCTTAATTTGTTAGATAAACAGAAATAAACAGTTAAAATATTGTTATCCACATCTGATATGAACTAAATGAGAAGCTAACAGTTTGTATATATGAAGAAAATGGAAAAAAAAGCAAAATTTATTCATCTCGTTCAATTGGCTTTCTGTCTAAGTCACATGTGAATATATACTTTAATTTTTGGGTAAGAGAAAATTTCACACGTTATATATTCTTGTTCGTATGAACAAGGCGAAGCTTTTAAAAACAGTTTTAATGCTATACACACAATATTGGAAGAGAAATTGTCCAAAAGCTTAGAAAAACGTTTGAATTTTTAAAAAATTGAAAATGGTCAATTTCGAGGGAAAAAATCTTAATTTACAAGAAATACAGAAATTAACACTAATAATATTGTTACCCACAACTGATAGGCCCAAAAATCTGTATTTGGTCGAGAAGGCTAAACTGTTGGTGCGAGAGCGTTTGCTTACATTCAATAGGAGAGTAGAAACTGGAAAAGATAATAAGAGAGCAATTGTTTACACTGTCCAAAATTATCACCAATATTTATTATATATGCGTGTGCAAACTTCTTTATACACAGTGAGTAATTAATTATTCTAGCTTGAATATATTTTTTTGGACTGAGAATGATAATTATTCAATCATAGGTTGCATGTTAATGTTATATCTAACCTTCAAAAAAAGCGTTATAATAATTTTATTCATTTACTAAACAGACCTTAAGTAATAAAATTAATAAAGATAATTAAGAATAAAATAAATACTTACATTTTTTTCCAAATGAAAGACGGTCAAATTAAGACTCTCAGGTCCTAGCAAATGTCATGGCAGCCATTGAAGTTGCAGCAAATACTCTCGAACAACACATCACAGAGTTGTTGACCAATCAAATTCGACTATCAGTGATTTCCTGCAATTTTCAGCATTATCCGAGATCAGAACGATATCTATATGCCGTGAATTTCTGATTGGCAAATTTTCATTGGAAAATCTGCTCATAAATATATCACTCTCCGATCAAATTTACCAAAACGGAAACCGGTTCTCGGATACTGATCTAAACGATATGGTCTGGAATATACTGGATCAGTTTACGATGAATTCGATGAAAGGCCAGGCAAAAAACGATGAGTTCATGCTACTAGGGGTATTATTTCTTCATTGGCTAGGAAATGTTTCTGTCGAACTTGTGACAGACTGGTTGCGAACTTTTAAGTTAAACTCAGCACAGATATGTAGATTTAGATTATACTGTCTAAATACACTCCTTTGGAGCGTTAACAGAACCAAAAGACTGAGTAAAGGGATCTAGTGGAGAGGAACGGTCGTGAGGGGAGGAAGGAAACACGACTGTTCATCAAATAGGTTTGTCGCCCCCCTTCCTAATACCGCCACTGCTCTCGACTTATATAATACTATCCTCGTATAATTATTGTATGGGCATGAGGTCTTTCTGAGGGTTGTTGCTTGAGCACTTTTAATTGATTTTACCATTACAATAAGGAATTTTTGAAATATTCACTTTTAAACCCCCCTGTATCTTCTAAAATTTCATTCTACAAAACATTTAGGACTAGTTTTGTAGGAAATTTAATCTAGTTTAACTTTATAATTATTTTTTTTTTATCTAGGATCCATAGTTTTTAAGATATTTAAGAAAAACTAAGAAATGCCCCATTTCAACCCCCCTGAGCGCCCTCCACCAGCGGGGACTTTTAGTATATCGTTTAGGGCACTCTCCCAACAACTGTGCCGAATTTCAAAACTATAACTTTTTTTTAAATTTATAATTCGTTGACTGGACTACGAGTAGAAGGAAACTTGTGAAGGGGGTCGGATGTGAGGGGAGGAAGGGAGTATAATTGTTCATCAAATGGGTTTGTTACCACCCTCCAACACATGAAATACTACCCTTGTATAATTATTATACAGGTATGAGGTTATTATGAGAGTTGTTGATTCATCACTTTTAATAGATTTTAAAATTACAATAAGGAATTTTATAAATATTAACTTTTAAATCCCCTTGTATCTTCTAAACTATTGTTGCTACAAAAACAAAGTAGGACTTGTTTCTTAGGAAATTTTATGTACTTTAATTGTGTAATGGAGTGTGTTTTGATAGAACCCATAGTTTCCGAGATATTTAAGAAAAACTGACAACGCCACCTTTAAATTCCCCTGTACCCCCACCGGCGAGGACTTTTAGAATGTCGTTTAGGTCACTACACCCAACAACTGTGCCAATTTTCAACATTACACCGTTTTCTTTTTCTATTTTCCCTTCGTTGACTGGACAATATACATTCTCCCATTTGTGTTGTGACTCTTCCCGTTTGTCCCGGTCTCTGATTTCAATGGCAATAAAAATATCAGTACTCGTGGCAGTCTCGGCGTGCTGAAGGTCCGCAATTTTTATGCCTAGGAAAAAACCTTTATTGGGGGAGTGTATGAAAGAGGTCTAAAACTGGTCATTTACGATCACTCCATTGCGCAAATTCGATCACACAGCTCCAAAACCGGTCGTTAATGCGAGAATCCGATGAGAATCGGAATGTTGTAGTAAAAGTTTAGATTTCAATCTGTCTTGAAATCCATTTGCACTGTTGGGCTATAAAATTGAAATGCGACGCCTATAAACAAAGTAGCAATAAACAAAAGACCTCCACAATCGCAGGACGAGATCTCGCTTCTTTACAGGATTCTTTTCGCTTTGTTATTTTGAGAAATTCCACCTGTCCTCCCCGCCCTCAGGGTTCCTCCAAAATCTGCATTTGTACAAAGAAAAGAAACCTTTCTATCTTCCATTTTTGAAAGAAAATTCTGGTAATAGTTAATAATAGTTAAATATTCTTTTTCTTATATGTACTTAATTCTAAATAATTAAGTTATTAATTATTATAGTGCAATATTTTCATCATGTTGCATGTTCTGATGTTTTTTTAATTTAATAATAGTTAAATATTCTTTTTCTTATTTGTACGTACTTAATTCTAAATAATTAAGTTATTAATTATTATAGTGCAATATTTTCATCATGTTGCATGTTCTGATGTTTTACTTCTTAAAACATCCTTCGCGTATAAATAATGGCACAAATTTTTTGCTCGAGTATGATTTCAGTCTTTTTGCTTTTTTGCCAATCTCATCCTTGACAATGAGATTATTACTAAGACCTAAATAGCCTGTAGACCCATCTTTAATTATTACATGACTGAACACTCTTTTATAATAATATATTTCTTTTATTCTCCTTTTTATCTTTTTCATTTTCAGATAACAGAAATGTTTTGAGTTGTTCGGAATGTAAAATTGCTTAAATGTTTTGTATGTCATTTAGATTTGGAAGCCGATATGGATGGACTTGGATCAATATTTAAATTTCTTTTATGACTTGCTGATGAGGAGCAGTAGACTGATGGCACAGTGCTCATAGCCTCCTTCAAAACAAGAAAGCTCCAGTCTTCATCAATGTAATTAACAAAAATTTCTCAAAATTCCACTTATCTTGCATAGAATTAATGTTAGAAACAAGATGAGCTGATCTCTATGAAATTAAAATATTAAACCTCAATCATCAAGAATTGGTAAGTAGTTACTGCTGTGAGTGTGTCCTCAAATTTGATATTTTGGCTACTCAAAAATACAGATAATTTTATAAATAGAAGGAAATATGAGTTATAACAATTAATTTTCTTTGGTATATCAGCATCTATACGTCATTTTTTAATGGACTCTTGAAATGGCGAACTCCGACCATGAAGACAATTTTTTCGATAAGACCAATGATATTAAATGAAGGTTTTAAAAGAAAACAAGAAACATGTTTCATAATTGATGTGTAATGACTGTTGCAAAATTTATACTCGTAAAAAAAATGCAGTCTCATCACAAAAAAGAAAATCTCCCTGTGTGAAACCTTATGCAACAAAGCATTTAATCAGTTTATTAAATTAAATAATCTGTTCCGGATGCATGAAGAGTATAAATCGTTCACCCACGACATATATATTATAGCATTTTTTCTGCAGAATTATTTCAAAACACCTTTACTGGCATATTCAAACCACATACCACATGTCTTTGAAAAGTGTAGTAAACAACTTTCTCAATAACACCTATTAAAGACGGATTATGTATGCATTCAAAACAGGAACGAACTGCATGTGGCTTTTGTAAAAAGAATTTTCTCAACAGCAGCATTTAAGAACACACGAATGGATACGAAACAGAAACCGTTTGCATTCGATGCGGGTAATAAAGCATTTTCTCAGAAGCAACTTTTAAGCACACATTTACGGATGCATACGAAAAAGAAACCTTTTGCATGTGATGTGTGTAAGAAAGCCTTTTCTCAGAAAAAGAATCTAGAAATACATTTACGCACGCATACAAAAGAGAAACCATTTGCATGCGACGAGTGTAATAAAGCATTTTCTCAGCAATCGATTTTAATAGCACATTTACGCACGCATACGAAAGAGAAACCATTTTCTTGTGAGACATGTAATAAGGCATTTTCTCATCGATCGACTTTAACAGCACATTTACGGGCGCATACGAATGAGAAACCGTTTTCTTGTGATGTGTGTAATAAGGCATTTTCTCGGAGGCAGCATTTAATGACACATTTACGCACGCATACGAATGAGAAACCGTTTTCTTGTGATGTGTGTAATAAAGCATTTTCTCATATGTCCCATTTATGAAGACATTTACGGGCGCATACGATTGAGAAACCGTTTTCTTGTGATGTGTGTAATAAGGCATTTTCTCAGAAGCATCATTTAATGACACATTTACGCATGCATACGAATGAGAAACCGTATGCTTGTGATGTGTGCAATAAAGCATTTTCTCAGCTGTCGACTTTAAAAAGGCATTTACGCACGCATAAGAATGAAAGACCGTTTTCATGTGACTTTTGTAATAAAGCATTTTTTCAGAAGCCGCATTTAAAAACACATTTATTGATGCATATGAAAGAGAAACCGTTTTCTTGTGATGTGTGTAATAAAACATTTTGTCAGAAGTTCCATTTAGAAACACATTTTAAGACGCATACTAAATAGAAATCTCGTTACTTTTAAATAAAGCATTTTCTTGGAAGCAGTATTTGCAAATGCATTAAGGATGTGTACGAAAGAGAAGCCGTTTGCATGTGTCGTATATAGTAAAGGACTTTCTGATCAGTTAACTTAAAAAACCTATTTCAGGATGTGCAACAAACTGTATGCATATGATTTTTCTAGTAAAATATTTTCTTATTACATTGCCTTAGAGCTATTTTTGCTGACGCATACCTAAATAGATCTTGAATCATACATTTGTGAAATGTAGTGAAGTGCTTTCTTCAGCAAAAACAGTTTATCAGCCATATACTGACTTATTACAAACTGAACCCTCTTTCTGTGTCATGGGTTGTATTAAAATTTCATTAAATAAATTATTATATCAAAACATAAAATAAGGTTTGCAATGAAATAATTTATTGTTGAGTCAGTGTGAATTTCACATTGTGACAAGCTAATTACTTGATACGCATGACAGCTATTTTCTCTTTACCATATAACATCACTTCCTCCTGGGGGCTTCACAAAGTACATAGATGAAAAGAAGGAAGTGATGACACATACTTCCTGCGGTACGGGCCCGAAGGTGGCAGGTGCATGACAATTCCTGTGGGTGACAGCTATTGATACTCTGAAATTTGCAGCAATCGTCTTACTTTGATTCATTTGTCTTTATGCTATTACATTACATTACACCACCTGCATCCCCGTGTTTAGAGCCATTTGGCTCCTTTCCGGTTTGGATGGATGGAGGTGAATTTTATTTTTTTAAGGAAGGACAAAAACAAGTGATAGGTACAAAAACAAATGAAAAAGAAACGTGCACTGTACAGAACAACATAGAAAACAAAAGAAAAAAGTTATATGTATCCGGAAGTGTGTGTCAGTTTGGGGGGATGAGTGCTCAATTACTTTCCTCTACAATGAGATTGTTCTTATCACATATGAACGCATTAGGAGTCGAAGTCGGGTTTTTGATAAGTTATACATGAGAATGTTTTTCAACCTTGTAATTTAAGTGAGAATGTTTGAGTTTGGAAATGCCAGGAGAGGGTAAACCGACATTTTGTGGCATAGTGCATTGGATCTCCTTTTTCTCCGCACGAGCAGTTGTCATGTGTTCGAAGATTGAAGGGAAAGGCCCGTGTCCTGTAACGAACATTTTCTCTTCTCTATTTCATCCTACTGGCTTGTTTGAGACCCTAGGCACTATATCGTGTGTACTGCGGCCAGCTACTCCGTTGTCCCAGTTGTCTTGCCAAATGTTTAAAGCAGCTGACTTAATCTTAGATTTCAGGTAGGAAAGTGACTTAGGTCACCTTTTGAGATGGCTTCTTTGGCTAATTGGTCTGCGCATTCGTTGCCTAAATGACCGACGTGGGCTTTAAGCTATCTCAGGTGAATGTGTATATGGGAGAGCAAAAGGGTTTGAATTTCTCAGACCATACTACGGTGGGATTTAGGATTAAGTATGGCCATCAAACTTGACAAACTGTCTGTCCAAATTTTGATTGGTCTATGAAGGGAAGAAGCCGCTTCAATTGGCATTCTAATTGCAAGGATTTCAGCTTGGAAAACCGAATTGCTGTGATCAAGTTTACCTTGCCATGAGGATATTATTCCATAGTTTTCGAGAATGCAATATGCGCTACCAGTGCTTTCGTCCGTTTTAGATCCATCAGTATATATAGCCTTGGCTCACGAGTGTATGTGATTTTCTGCAAGTGAAATTTGTTTGTGGAGAAGAAAAAAAGGGGGATGAATATGAATTCCACTGCTTTTGCTCTCGTAATCTGTTGGGTTGAATATGACGGTGAAAAAGTTGGATGAAGAACCTGCTCGAGCAAGTCGGGCAAAAGTTGCCTCTTGTTGGATTTGAAGGTGGAGGGGTTGAAGACCGGTGACAACTTGGAAAGCAGCGGTTGGGGTTGTCCTGTATGCACCAGTAATATAAAGAAGAAACAGACGTTGAATGGAGTCCAGTTTTTTCTGGAGTCGGGATGTCATATTATGTCTCCAGGCAGCTGCTCCATGGCATAGTGTTCTTTCTATAACTGTTTTATACAATAGCCTTCTGATGTTTTTGTTGATACCTCAAGTTCTTCCTGCGATTCTGCAGAGATGTTGATATTGATCCATGACTCTTTTGCCCTGCTCTATTACGTGTGGTAAGCAGCTTAATTTATCATCTATTGTTACGCCAAGATATTTTAAATGGTTTTTGCGGCTAATTGATTGGTTCCCCCATTTTATCGTTGGTCCTCTTACAAGCTTGCTGAAGAGAACATGGCTTGATTTTTCAATTGAGACGTGCATTTTATTTTTGTCTGCCCAGTCCTTAAACTTGTCCAGTGCTAATTTACTGAGCTTTCTGAGACCTTCTCTGGTGTTGTCTGTGACGATGAACGCAAAATCATCGGCAAATGCTTGTAGATGGACTCCTTGAGGCCACTGTACTGATAGGATTTTATCTGCCACGATGTTCGAAAATGCTGGCCCGCTACATGAACCCTGTGGACATCCCTGAGTCTGTTCCCAGAGGACCGGCAGTTCGCTGGTTTGCATCGCCACTTTTCTGTTTCTTAATGTGTCAAGAAGCGTTTCGCTAATGTTGGAATAGAGAGACAGAGAAGCAAATCTATCTCTGATGGAAGAGTATTGCAGACTGTCAAATGCACCCGAGATGTCTAAAGATATCAACATAGCTTGTTTTTCCTGCCTTCGATCATCTTCTAGGAATGCAAGTTTCGTGACTCAAATTTATTAAAACAAGTATAAAATCTAAATTATCCGAAATGATTGAGAAGTCATTTTTGTAAAGATCTAGTTTCGCTAATAATGCCGAGAGTTGAATATGCAAATATTGCTTGTCATATTAAACGTATTTTTGATCCTCCTTCAATGGCTGCTCTCTACTCATTGATCATAGATGGCCTTGAATTATAAATGTTTCAATTTAGTTGTTTCCACACAAATACAGTGAAAATGAGATTCTGTGAGTGCATGTAGATCTCAGTACTCTCTGTCCGCCACAACTTGACAGAATTCCCATACGATTGATCTTCGGTGAATTGATATATAGATGTACAGATTACAATGATTCAGATTATAATTAATGTACTAGCTGTAGAGCCCAGCGTTGCACGGGCTATCTCGAATAAAAGGATATTCCCGGGCGGAGAGAAGTCTGCCATTCACACTTAAGTTGTTCGAAGGAGACTTCTGTGCGGAAGCGGATCTTCAATTGACCCTCAAAAGGCCTAAAATTAATTTTCATCACTATTTTTTTACTAATTTTTATTTTTAAATATGAATTTTACTTAAAAACAAAAAATCCCACACACCCTTTGCCTCCAACAACAGCAGCAGATCATCGAATTCCCAGAACTGAAATTATCCAGCATCACCAACGTACCATTACCGGGGATTTACTTGCTTCATTACAAACAAACTTCACATTTTGTTTTATTTAAATTTATTTGCAAATAAACGAATTTTGAATACAATTTGAGTTTAATTGATACTTCTTGTTTCATATTTGTTTATCCCTGAATTTTTTTTAAAAATCTGAATTTTACTTAAGAACCCGTAGCTTTCGAAATTTATATTTCTTTTATAAATAAAGATACTTTCACTTTTATTTGAGTTTCATTGATTTGGATTCTTTTTTTAAAAGGTTTACGTTTACTTTCAAATAAATTAATTTTGAATTTTATTTGCGTTTCCTTGATATTTCTAGCTTCTAATTATTTTTTTCCATGGTTTTTTTTCTGTTGTAAACGAATAACTTTAAAATTCTCTTTTATTTGCTCAATAGATGGCAGCTCGTGACTGACCGATTTTGAGTATTGAAAAGAAAGAACCAGAAAGTGATTTTATGACTTTTTTCGTTGTTTATAATTTCAAAACACAACGTTTTCTAAATAAGAAAAAAAACCCCTTTTTATACAAATTTAAACCAGGTTTCGTTAAATAAATAAACAAAACTCCGGAGTCAAAGTTGTCAATAAACAAAAAAAATGCAAGAACGTTGGTTGCCAAAGCTGTCGATAGGTGGCAGCGCGGGGGAATCAATCAATATTAAGTTTTTAATTAATATCTTTTTAAATAATTACAATTTCGGAATTTAAATAGTCTAAATGGATTCCTTGGATTATTTTCCATATTTCGGTACTTACGGCTAGTTTCAGGATTCAGTAGTTCGTGAGAAGATAGCCAGACATACATGCGTCTGTTGACGTTCGAATTTTAATAGGATAGATTGTTACTAAGCTATAAAGTCGTTTCCCTGAGATGCTAATCTTGGCGATAAATTTTGAGGCCTTGGCGACAAAAGGAATTTTCTAGAAGGACCTCGAACATTTTCATCCAATTTCTACCGGCTTTGTGAATTTCCTAGAGATTACGCCGCTTCCTACATAATGAAGTCACTTCTTTCTGAAAAGTTTAAAAGCAAGCTCTCAAGCCAAGAAGAGCGAGTTGGATTTTGATCCGCAAGCAAGCTGGTGAGCTGATCAGAAACCTTTGAGCGCTGTATTGAGGTTTAATGGTAATCTCTGCTGGGAATTTTTACAAGTGCTATTTTAATACTTGTGCTGCGTTTCTTTTCCTAGAATATTTGTAAAATAAAGAGCTTTATTTTTTTAATCCTGCTTATTGGATTGCATTCACGTACACCCACAAGACAATTTTGTCACATTTGGTGTCAGAAGTGGGGTGTTTTGATTTTCCTGTGAATGCCATAGACCGTACCTTTGATGAGATCAATGGATGAAAAGTTTGAGAAGCTGTTTGCCATGATGGCAGAGATGAAAGCCGGATTGGAAGACTAAATGGAGGCTGGACATGAAGAGATGCGATCCGGACAAGAGAGACTAGAAAAATAGATGCGATCCGGACAAGAGAGACTGGAACAAGAGTTGCGATCGGGACAAGAGGAAATGAAAAGCTAGATCCAGGCACACACCGAGAGTCAAGTTGAAGGAATTAAGATTCATGTTGACGGATGCATTGGAAAAATAGAAGAGGAAGTCCAATGTGTGAAATTAAAAAGCGAGGAAGTTGAGAACGAAGTTCAAAGGAAGATCGAGGGAGTAGAACAAAAAGTTTAAGGGAAGATCGGCGACATTCAGAGGAGGCTCAGTGAACTTGAGAATAGACCATTCAGTTTCCCGGCAGGTCCACAATTCATGTCTTCTCGACCGACAGTCAAACCCCTGACATTCGACGGACAAACATCATGGACAGTCTTTAAGACTCAGTTTGACGTTGTGAGCTTGTAGTGTTTTTAGTCGTGTAATATAATTAATAAAGTAATTCCATGATTAGAAGGTAAACATCCATCTTTATTCGCCGCTCACTTCGTTCTACTTATCTACTAAACTGCTGCCAGATACTTTAAAGTCAATCGGTATATAAAATAGATTTCAGATCTGTTGCCAGATACTACAGAGTATCCCCCCAGTGATAGAGGATAATACAATGGAACGACACAAAAATACAACATATGCTTTAAAAATACACAACCGTAAATGAAAATGAAAAGACAAGAGAGAAAAAAAATTAAGTTATGTAAGTAGACAGTTTTTTTGGGAAATGTACACGTCTTCCTGATCTTGTGACACATGTTGGAGGTTCGTCGTTTTTGGATGTATGAACATCAGTACTTTTTAAATTTTTGATCACTGGAGGTGGATATAACACAGTTTCCGGGAGAAGATGTACCGGTTTTACACATTTACAGGGAAAGTGTAGTTTTTCGACCATTAATGTCAACGGTGATTGTTTTATCTGTTCTGCACAACACTTTGTGAGAACCAGTATAAGGTTGACGTAATGGCGGCTGCACACGATCTACTCTTAAGAAGATATGAGATGAAGATTTCAGTGAAGGATGGATGTAGAATCGATCGGTGCAGTGAGCGGATGTTGCAACAGGATTTAGCTGTTGCATTCTATGACGAAGATCAGTTATGAATTCAATATCACAAGGAGGAATGTCTGATACATCGACCATGTCACAAGGAAGACGTAGGGTTGTACCGTACACAAGTTCTGAACAAGAAGATTGCAAATCTTCTTTCACGGCTGTTCGGATGCCTAGAAGGATTATTGGGATTAACTCTGACCATTTCTCATTTTCATGAGCTTTAATTGCCGATTTTAAATGTCGACGAAAACGTTCGACAATTCCGTTTGAAATCGGATGGTAGGGAGTTGTTTTGATCTTTTGAGTTCCCAGCATGCGAGTAAATTCAACAAACATTGATGAACGCAACTGGGATCCTTGATCAGAAGTTACTACAGATGGGCATCCAAAGCGAGAGATCCATGTATCGAAAATTGCACGGCATATAGTTTTTGCTCGCATATCTGGGATAGGTATTGCTTCTGGCCATCTGGAGAAACGGTCAATTATCGTGAGAAGATAAATTTGACCTTCAGAGGGTGGCAAGGGACCTACAATATCGATGTGGATGTGTGTGAATCGGGCATCGGGAAGAGAGAATGTGCCTAGAGGCGTTTTAGTGTGCCTCTGGATTTTCGATCTCTGACATGATTCACAACACCGGACCCATTGTTTTATTTGGTATTTCATACCTGGCCATACATATCTAGCACTAATAAGTTTGGTTGAAGCTGCTATCCCAGGATGCGCAAGATTATGTAGATGATCAAATATGAGTTTTCGAAAGGAAGTAGGGACAAAAGGACGTGGAACTCCAGTTGAGGTATCGCAAAGCAAATTGCAGTTGGAAGTCTGGCAGGGTTTGAGTTCTAATTGTAGAGAGGATGCATCATTGTGGAGGAATTTTTGAATATCTGAATCATCCTTCTGTGCTTTTGCAAATTATTTAAAATTGGAGATTTAGTAATAGAATCAACTTCGATTCTAGAAAGTGCATCAGCAACTATGTTCTGAGAACCTTGCACATGCTGAATGTCGGTGGAGTATTGGGATATGAAATCGAGATGACGTAATTGCCTAGGTGAACATTTATCTGGATTTTGCTTGAAGGCATAAATTAATGGTTTTTGATCAGTATAAATTTGGAATTCCCTGCCTTCTAACATGTGTTTGAATTTTCTTATAGCCGAATAAATTGAAAATAATTCCCTATCGTAGGTTGACCACTTCTGCTGACTTTTGTTCAGTTTCATGGAGAAAAAGGCTATCGGTTCCCATTTCCCTTGCGATAATTGAGATAAAGTGCCTCCTATAGCAACATCTGAGGCGTCCACCCATAGGCTCAATTGAGCTCCTGGAATAGGATGTCTCAAAAGAGTGGCTTCGGCAATCGCGTTTTTAGCGGCAATAAAAGCTTGTTCTGCGTTTTTTTCATTCCATTTGAGTTGTTCAGATGACTTACAAACACTGGAACGAGATTTCTTTTTGTTAGTATGCCCTTCCAAAAACTGTACTATGGGAGCAAGTATATGTGCGGCTTTAGGTATGAAATATCTATAAAAGTTAAACATTCCCAAAAATCTACGCAACTGAGTTAAAGTATCTGGTTTAGGAAAGTCTAGTATACATTTGACTTTATCAGGTAGAGGCTTAATTCCATTTTCTGACAGATTGAAAACTAAAAAGTCTATTGTCAATGCACCAAATATGCATTTCGAAATATTTATGCATAGGCCGTATTCATCTAATCTTGCAAATAAGGTTTTTAAATGTTGGAAATGCTGTTCAGGGTTTTTAGAAGCAATCAGAATATCATCGACAAAGGCGTAAACACCTGGTAAACCTCGAGTCAGTGGCGGACTGGGTCTGAAAATAGTGGTTGCCATGAGTGAATGGGGGGCCCTTGCCCTATGATATTTAGAATGCCCTGTTAAATATATTTTTTAATTTTATTTATTACAAATATAAGAAATTAAAATAAATAAGTTAATATAATCTATTCCTATTCTAATATTACTAATTACAGCATACACGTGTTATGCATATTATTGGAAGTAATAAATACCAATTTTAAATACAAGTTTATTATTGAATATTTTGGAGGTTATATAGCATAATTTACAAGCCCCAAATATAATAAGTTGATATAATATCTTCCAAATATCATTTTGGAACTAAACTGTTATTTTGAGAAATTTTTAATCAAACTGCAAATAAAGTACCAATTATTTACTAATTCTATTGTTTTTTGAAAAAAGAATACTTCTTTCTATCAAATATTAACAATTCAAAAGTAAGGAAGTGTATCGCATGTTGTCCACTTCATTAAGGGCAAATCAGTTCACTAGATGATTGAGAAAATCTGTCAATAATTATCGAAACCAAATCATCGAACAATTCCTTTCCAATAGATAGCAACATATAGGATTCCAAGTTCTCCTCAGACAATGAGTTTCTTATTATTGCCTTTATGATCTTTAGCTTCGAAATTTCACTACTCATCATTCATCCCTCAAAAACAGATTTTAAACTTCTTAAAGACAAAGTTCTTTTAAAATAATTTCAATCGATACAGGTCCATTAGGATACAAACTGTAACAGGAAAATGAAAATCCTGAGTAAAAAAAAAGCATAATGGTTGGCATACACAGAAACCACCTCAAACATAATTAGGACTGTTAGCTAAATTAACTCTAAATAAATATGAAGAGAAAGGATCATGTATAATTAAATTTTTATTAGTTATTTATATCATTGAATATTTAAACCCTCACACGCTTGGCGGATGCCGAACGTTTCCGAAATTCACTAAATTTTAGGCAAATGTGTTGTTTACGAATCCCTTTGATAAAAAATAAGAGACTGGAATTTTAAATATTTAATTACATTCGGTGGCAATCTTAGCAAACGGTCTGCAATTCCTAAACTTTCTAGCATATATTTTAATCGAGGAGAGACTGAGAAGACTTCGAATTCATAAATTTTATTTTTCACGTCTGCATCCTACAAATTTGTATTTCATTTTAGTACATTTTTAATGTTCACTACTCAAAACGAACAATCAGAGAAGATTTTTTGTTTTGACTCCATTCTTCAAGGCCCACCCCAAACTTAACTGCTAATAACTTGATTTACAAAGAATTAAACGAGTAAAAATATATTATTTTTAAAGATTCACACAAGAATTCAACAGTCTGAATCCATGGATGCCATATACCTCATAATTTGATCTAAGTGAATAAATTTCTCGTCCGCAGTTAACGCGGATAATAATAGCGCAATTTCAAGATTAAAATAACAAAAATATGATTAACTTTATTTGATTTTAAATTCCGTGAGTTGAATATTTCTTATACGGTTTTAGCGACAGAGGCTTAAAGAGAAATGCCGTCCTATAGTAGGTCATCCGTTATAAGAGATACGAAACAAAATTCTTTGGATGATTTGGAATTTTGAAATTGGAGTAATTTTACAAGTAATATTTCAGTAATTTTTATTAAATCGATAAAATTAAGAATATAATTTTTAAAATGGTTGAAAAGTCAGTTTTGTGAAATATTATTTTTGGAGATATCGAGAAAAAACGTCAAAATCGTGCTCAATTTTTAATTAACTGTCGAGTCTAGAATTGTGAAATTTGGTGCAAACTTACTATGGAATTTGAGAATGTACACCTCGGAGAATTTTTTAATAATTTTAATTAATTAAAAGTTAAGCAATAATTGGAAATTTTCAGCGATAACATTTTTCTGTTATTTCGCCAGGTTTTTTTTTTGTACCACAATTTTTTCTTTCTTTGTTACTTCAAATAAATTTACTTTTTAGATATATTTACTAAAGACTTAATCATTAATTTCATTAGATGAAAAAGATACTGCATCAACATTTGGCTCAAATACTTAATTTCCTATTCCTTTTTTTATTTACAACTAATTCATTTCTGGGCGTTTTTTTATAACTATTAATACTTTCAGCCTACCAAAAGTTAAGTAAGTTGGAGAATTTCAAATCGGTTGATATAATTAAATTATTACAATTGGCTGTCAAAGGCGGCTAGTATTTAATACTTCAAAATCAATGTGAAAATTAGAGAAATTCTAATTTAAGCTCTTTTCTCAAAATATTTTTTTTTCTCCTTTTGTAAGATATGCATGGTCCTAGCTCTCTGCTGACAGAACAGATACCCCCCCAGTTATTTGACAGAAGAAGCAGCCAGATGTTGTCAAGTGGTTGAAGGTTTCCTTTGCTTTTGCAAAGTTCGTACATCCTTAAAGTCCTTACTTTACATTTAGTCATAAAGTCGCTCACTTACAAATCCTTATTTTATGCCCCAATTTTAAAATCCTTGAAAGTCCTTCTTTACTCATGCCATGACTAAAAAATTTAAAATTCAACGCGATTATCGTTTTTTCACTATTCTTTCTGTGGCTCTAATCTCAGGTCGACGTGGCTCTCGATGAATGTCGGTGGGGTGGGAGACCTGGCCTAGCCGTTCCACATCCATATCCATCGTATCACTTAAGAAACAAGGGGAGAATACAAATCTTTATTTGTCACATGGTCCATGAATGATTGTCAAAAGTGCTGTTAATATCTTTTAGAGCAGTATCAATGATAAACTCTATCTCGCATTTCTTTGCCAAGTGATGTTCTTAAACTGATGTTAATGATTGATTCAACATTTAAAACTTGAAACCGATAGCTGTAGTATTCGAGAAACCCGAGACAGCGTAACTTCAAACTGAAGTGACAAATAGCATAATGATAAAAGCATAGGTATTTGACGGATTTTGCTATACAACGTAATAAAGAGAAAGATAAAAAGGAATTAGAGACAAGGATGTCTTTCCTCAGACAGATGTCGGAAAAATTCATAACAATAATAAAACATTTACAGCAGAAATGTCCCTGTTTACCACCAGTAAGACCTGACAGCTCTTGATCCACAGTAATGGTTGGATATCCTGAAAAACACGGGAAAAATGAAAAGGTATTGATTGTATTGTCGCAAAATCTTGGGAAAAGATTGACAATTTGTTACTCTATGCAGATTTTCTGTTAAAATGTGTAAACCAAATTCATTTAGATTTACTTCTTTCAATCAAGTGATTCATGATACTTTTTTACAAACTTATTTTAGCAATAATCAGTATAGAAAAAGTTTGGAAGATTATCAAAATAGTATTAATGCGGCACATGGACAATGGTTTTCGGTGAACAAGGCCCTGGAAATAGAAAATTTAAAATGCTTTATATATTTTCAGCGTATGGAAATCATGAATGTATTAAGCTGTCTGGGGCTAATTTATGACTTAAAATTACTAAAGAAATGAGGACGGCTGCCACCTCAGCTAGAGCAAAATACATGCAGTATTTAGAAGTGAAAGATCAAAAGAAAAGACTGGAAACAAAACAACTGAAACGAAAAGCTCTAGGAAGAAATAGATTTTTTTAAAACAAAGAAAATGTTCTCAAACGGACATGCATCAAACAAATGAGAAAGCAAATGATTTAGCTAATGAGGCTGAAAGTCAAAGGACACAAATTTATTTATTCAATCATGAACTAGAAAAAACAATTTCTGAAAGAAATTAAAATAAACACCTTGGATATGGAATTGAATGAAATAAGTTTGGAATTAAAAGATATTTGAATTTGATTACCAGTTTTCATGGGTTTTTTTCGTCAATTTATTAACTCATATTTTAGGAGTTTGTTGTGTTAAATTTGTAATGTATCTTCTATGATTTATATTATAATTTTCATCTAATAGGTTGAATTTGCAAAATGAGATTTTATTTAAAATGCACGTGCGACAATTCGTTAAGTTTATTCAATTTAGGAGGTCCTTATTTTTGGTTTTTTTAGTCCTTGATGATCCTTGATTTTCTTTTAAGGAAATGTGTACGAACCCTGTTTACAACGCTGTAAACATGACCAGATAATTCACACCACCAAAAACCCCCATAAATTTAAGAAAAGCGCAAGTGTCCCCTTTTCAAAAGCGCCCTTTGGTCGTCAAATTATATGATTTTTCTTCCCCACCCCTTAAAAGTTTTAGCGCCCCGAAGAAGACTTGTCTCCATCTTTTACTTCAGGCTAGTTTGCTTGTCTGACAGTTTTACGACAACAAAATGCACAAACAAAAAACACGTCGTTTAGCCATCTCCAAGGACCACACCCTTCTTGTACAGAGGGGTTATATCTCTTTCTGCCGGGGGTCTCCAAGTAGAATAAAAATCGTGCGGCTATTGCGTCCCGGCCTTGCATAGAAAATGTGGGGTTTAGCACGAAACTACTTTCTATTTTTCTAAGAAAAAGCACAGGAAATTTGTTTGAAAAAGAATTCTTCCCGTTCTCTCTCTTAAACACGCAACATCCTAGGGGCCCATATTAACTTATGTGTAAGGGGGCCAACTTGCCACCGGGCAAGCTGGCAACCTGGCCAGTCCGCCACTGCCTCGAGTGACTTCATCTATAAAACGTTGAAATGTCGCAGATGCGTTACACAGTCCGAATTGCATTCTTGTACTTTCGAACAAACCAAAAGGAGTACATATTGCCGTTTTGTGGATATCTTCTGGGTGAATGGGAATTTGATGATAGGCTTTTATTAGATCGATTCGACTGAAAATTTTTGATCCATGTAATTCAGCAGTAAAATCAGCGATACAAGGAATGGGGTATTTATCTTTTAATGTTTGAGAATTTAAAGCTCTATAATCCCCAACAGGCCTCCAATCTAAAGTACCTTTCTTGGGAACCATGTGGAGTGGGGAAGCATAATTGCTTTTCGAAGGTCGTAAATGTCCTAGATGCATCATATTTCGAAATTCTGATTTCGCTATTTTAAGGCGATCTGGAGCTAGCCTTCGAGGTTTTGCCACCACAGGAGGACCTTTTGTTATAATATGGTGAACAGTAGTATGTTTTACCGGTTGATTTGGATTAGGCAATTTAGTAATAGAAGGAAATTCTTTTAACAGTTTATGATAAATCGTATCTTCAGAAATAGAAATCTGAACCGAATGGAGATCAGCATACTTTAAATGGCCTACTGATTGTAATTTTGTTTTTGTATCTCTAAGGCATTTGTTGCGGAGATCTAGTACCAATTCAAAATAATGGAGGAAATCCGCTCCAAGAATAGGTATACTTACGTCGGCAATCAGAAAAGTCCATAAAAGGTCTCTTCTTAAATTGAAATTCAAGGATAATGTTTTCTGTCCATATACGTTAATAGTAGAAGAATTTGCAGCGAAAAGGGTTTGTTGTGAAGAGTTTCTTTTCTGATAGAGCATTAGCAGGGATGATTAGGTATTAGCAGGGATTAAAGACACGTCAGAACCGGTGTCGACCAGAAAGGAGATATTTGATATCCGGTCTCGAATGAATAGGCGACGTGATGTCTGCGGCAAAGAATATGTCGCGTCTATTCTTCGCCGCTTTCGTTTCCCTGAAAATTACAAGGCGAAACGCATTTTTCAGACGACGATGATACCAGCAAACAGACGAATTTCGATTTTGACTATTCCCTCTCGATCTTTGGTTACTTCTGTTTCTGCGAAAAGGAGAACGACTACGAGAAAACTCGAGCTTATCAATTCGTGCATTCAATTTTTCTATTTCGGAAAGTAGTTTTTCCTCCATGAAATTCGAATTGTTCTTATTTACAGCATGAATTTCCATAGGAACAGGTGTAACTTCTAAAATCCTATCCGAAATTTCAGCTGCTTTATCTAATGTTAGGTCTGTAACAGCTGCTAAGATAGTTTGTACTGATGTTGGCAAACGCTGTAAAAACAATTCTAACATAAATATTTCCGGGACCTTCAAAGTTTCTGCACGAAGTTTCATATTTCTTAACAACTCAGAAGGTTTTCTAGTACCTAACTCTTCACCCGATAGAAGCTGACGAATCTCCTGTTGTGAAGATTCACCTGACCTATTTATAAGTTCCGTTTTCAAATGAGTATAAGGATCTGTGGCATCAGGATTCATCAAAATATCGCGAACAAGCGACGCAACCTCTGGAGGTAAATGGGAAACAACATAGTTAAATTTAGTCACAGATTCTGTAATAGGTTTGGAACAGCTAATTTATACGTGCTTTCTCACATAATAAACCAGAGAGCAGGATCCGATCTATTGTAGACAGGTATTTGAACTGCACCTACCTCAGACATTGTGCAAGAAATCCTATAAATTCAGGAGAGCAGACAGACAGTGCGACGAATTCACAAAAAGAATTAATCCGAAAACGAATGCATATCCAGAAACGGAAACCTTTAGATGCATTATAGTCGAAAATATCACGTCCGCCAGGTCACCACTGTAGTGTTTTTAGTCGTGTAATATAATTAATAAAGTAATTCCATGATTAGAAGGTAGACATCCATCTTTATTCGCCGCTCACTTCGTTCTACTTATCTACTAAACTGTTGCCAGATACTCTAAAGTCAATCGGTATATAAAATAGATTTCAGATCTGTTGCCAGATACTACAAGCTGAACAAATGGTTGGACGGATTTTGTGAAAGCCAGTCAACTTGTGGCATCACTCCGAGGATCAGCGACGGAGGTTCTTCAAGGAATTCCAGTTGATAAGTTGACAGACTTAATGACCATCGAGATAGCTTTGGAATCCAGATTTGGAGGCAGCCACCTGACGCAATTTTATAGAACCGATCTAAAGACAAGACGACAGAAGTTGGAAGAAAGTTTTTAAGTATTGGCCGCCAGTGTGAAACGACTAATGAGCCTGGCGTACGCTGAGTACCCTTTAGATATTCAGGAGAACTTAGCGGTCCAGTTCTTCGTCGATACCATCAGAGACGAAGAAACGCAACTTTCAACAAGGTTAATGGACTTTACGGATTTGAAATCGGCCTTGGCATATAGCATGAAATTTGAGTCTGCGAAAACGGCTTCGAAGGTCAATAGAGACAGAGGATGATACTTGGAAAGAAAGAGATGATTATATTTGAATGTCTTTTAAAAGCGTTGGAAAAAATAGTCAATAGTCTTGCTGCTGAACAGGACGCTCTTCGGCGAAATCCGAACGTGGTTTGTTGGAAGTGCTTTAAGAAGGGGCATGTACAGAGGGCGTGCCAAGCGAATGACGCCTACCCAGGAAAACTGACTTGTGGTCGTCTTGCACAGCGAAAGATACCTACTCTGAATAAATCCCCTGAAGAAGGACTGAAAGTTTCTGCACTTAGCGGAGGGGGACATGTACTCGATATGGAAGGATCGATTTGTGGTATCCCGTGTTTGTTTTTGGTGGACACAGGCGCAAATATAACTCTTTTAAGAGCAGGCGTGGCCTGTAAATTAAAGGAAAGACTTATTTTCACGGCTCCAAATTTGACCCTTAAGACTGCCACAGGTGAAAAAGTAAAGATACAAGGGAAACTTGATGCATCAATCGAATTTCGATCCAGAAAATTCCAACATAGAGTCTACGTAGCTGATATCACCGATTCCTGTATTCTCGGCCTGGATTTTCTTCAAAAATTTAAATTTACGGTAGGCTTGGGAGAAGAATGAGATACGGACAGGACCGGAGAAAATTCCTTTGTTTTCAGTCAGTACATATCATCGCAAAAGAACCTCTGATGGAACGGATGTCCTCTCGCGACGACTCTGTATGGAAGGCTGTGAACCATGTTCGAATGCTGAAACGAAGTTCAGAATTTAAACAGATATTTCTGTGGAAGCCTTAACCATGGCAACTTAGGATAGATGGTCTTTAAGTAAGATCCAAAAAGTACAGCTGGAAGATCTAGATATTAGACCAACTCTGAAGATGAAGCTAAATTCGGAGGATCGACTATCTTGGCAAGAAATCGCTCACGAGAGTCCTGCAACCAAACGATATTGGGCTCTTTGGAACTCCTCATATCTTAAAGATGGTGTTGTATATCGCAAGTGGGAGAGTAATGATGGAGGCTCATATTGACGACAACTGATTCTCCCGAAGAGCAGAATTCAAGAAGTTCTACGAGAGATTCATGACAACACAAGTGGAGGACATTTTAGAGTCATAAAAACTTTGCGTGAAACTCGGGAGCGATTTTACTGGGGCCGACACGACGTTGAGAAATGGTGCAGGGAATGCCAAGCTTGCGGAGTCCGAAAAGGATCGAAAACGGAACAAGGAAAGTCAGTAACTGGTCGGACTCCAGCAGAGATGTCTTATGATCGAACTCGAAGCTTCACATGTGACATTCTCTTTGGAAGACCGAGGGATACGCCTTCCTCGCCGACTAATTCAGAGGCACGTTTGGAAAGCGAACAGGCATCTGCCGGAGAGCAAATTAAACTGTGTAGGGAACGATTGAAGACTCGCTACGACTCCAGAGCAACAGGCCACCGTTTCAAGGATGGAGACCTAGTCTCGGTGTATAACCCGAAGCGACGGAGAGGCCTGAGTCCCAAGTTACAGCAAAACTGGGAAGGACCGTATACTTTCGTCAAGAAACTGAACGATGTTGTGTACAGAGGTCGCCCAATGCCAAGCCAAAATCATCCATATAAATCGGCTAGCCCCATACAGGGCCACTGATCATAGTTCTATGTAATGAGACTGCCGGGACGTACGGTCTTTGAAGAGGGGAGAAATGTTACAAAGCTATAAAGTCGTTTCCCTGAGTTGCTAATCTTGGCGATAAATTTGGCTATCATTTTGGCGACAAAAGGAATTTTCTAGTAGCACCTCGAACTTCCAGTCTATTTCTACCGGCTTCGTGAACTTTCTAGATATTTCGTCACTTCCTACGTAATGAAGTCACTTCCTTTTGAAAAGTATAAAAGTAAGCTCTCAAGCCAAGAAGAGGGACTTGTATTTTGATCCCCAAGATAGCTAGTGAGCTGATAAGAAAGCTTTGAGCGCTGTGTTGAGATTTATTTGTAATCTCTGCTGTAAATTTTTACAACTGCTATTTTAATACTTGTGCTACGTTTCTTTTCCTAGATTATTTGTAAAATAAAAAGCTTTATTTTTTTTTTAATCCTGCTTATTGGATTGCATTCACGTACACCCACAAGACAATTTTGTCACAGTATTTATTAATTAAAATTTTGATACTTTAATGCATTTTTTGAATCACTTTTAGAATTGTGCTTGAATTTTTGCGCTTTTTATGTATTCTGTTTCAGTGGGAAATGTGAGTTTGCTTGAAATGGTAATATTTACTATATTTGACTGGTATTTAGTTTGTGAAAAGAGGACTGATGTACATATAAATATGTAATTTTTGTTATAAGGTGATGTTTTCAGCGAATTGTAATTTGCGAATTCAGCGAATTGTATTTTTGCACAGTATTAGGCCTAAACGTTATGCTGGCATTTAGCTGATTGAACCACCCCATTGGGCCACGTGCTTAAAAGAGCACCGCGCCATAATACTATCAATTTTCGCCTCGGTTTAGTGAAGAATCTAAGGCCGTTGAAGGCCGAAAAAACGTTTTTGGAATTATGCCTGTCTGTCTAAGAATGCGATGAATCGGAAACTGAGAGAGTTAGACAAATGAAATTTGGTATGCACTCCTTACACCCAAATTGAATATATATCAAATTTTTCATGGAATCTGTCTGTTGGTCGGGACGCATGTGGACACGATATCTGAAAAAGCTAAAGAACTAGAGTGATCAAATTTAACTTATTTTTTCATCATAGATCTGTATCAAAATTTGGAATAAATCCATCAAAGGCTGGACTGCATGTCGATCTGTATGTTTTTATATCAACACTATAACTCAGAAGCGCAAAAATCTAGATAAATGAAATATGATATATTATGGTCTTGTAATGGAAATTGTATAGATCTGTGTCAAATTTTGGATCGAATCGAATAAAAAGAAAGAGTCTAAGATCTATATTCTGATTCCTTTACTATACTTAAAACAGAAAAACGTGTCATATTAAAAGCACCGGGGAGATAAAACTCATTCTGGGTGTATTCTTATCTCTAAGTACTTAGAGAAAGAATGAAATAAAAGACGATCAAAATTCTTTTTAGTTTGGCCTCGCACCTTTTAAGGCTGTCCTAACTTAATGAGCACTGTTACGTTAAAGCGCAGCGTTTGATAGCAGCATAATTCATGATTTTCGAATTTATCATGACAAAAGTCAGTTTAGGCATTCGACATTTTAAATAATTATGTTTTTTAAACAAAAGTGCTATTTGAAATAAGCTGATCCTTAATTATTGGACCTATAAGTTGCCGTTTCCTATTTTTAATTCATTTTCCAAAGCAATATCTTATCAAGAGTGTTCTGCAGTTGCTTTAGACGAATTGGCGAAAATATGATCGCATGTTAAGTATAGATTTGCTTGTAACATTTTTATGTAATGGTGCCTAGTTAATAAATGTTGACCGATAGCGCGTTTTCATTAATTTATCTTAGGAAAATCTATATAAATATTTCTCTTCTGTATCTCATCGAAAACTTGTTATCTACTCTGCAGGAATTGATAGATTTTATGATTTTAGAATCCAAACATAAATATCTTTTTGTGCCTGGTCTTTCGATGAGTAAATATGAATCTGGGCCGTGTTTTTAAATAGTATTAAAGAAAATGAAAAATCAATTCAGCAAAATTTTAAAAGGCGTTCAGGAAGAATAAGAAATAATTTGTGTGGGGATTCTCAGCGTGCTTGTATAATAGTGTTGAGAGTTACTGCGAACCCACACTCGTGGATATTACTCTTATGATTATATCTCGGTGCGTATTTTACATTTCGATTTGTGACAGTATTAATTTATTTTAATATATATGAAAGTTTTTAAAGAATTCCCAGAGACGTCTGAACGTAATGATTATTTATATATCATCAATTATGTTGATTATCTTAAAATTCTGTGTTTATCAGTCTCCTTATACCTTTTGTAATTTTCTCAGTTTCATTTGCTTATTGAAGTTGTCTCATAACGCCTTCATTATATATATATAATGCTCTTTTCAAGGCGAACAAATTTTATTCTGTGTTATCTAAGGTGAAAGCGTCAAAAGTGGACCGATATAAGATTTTTATTAACCCATAAAATTCTTTTTGTGTCAATTTTGCTGACACGTCACATTACAAATTCTTTATTAATAAATCTTAATAATTGTTTTTTTAGAGTTCTTTTTAATATAACTTGAAACTCTTATTTACCTTTTTTTTCTCAATCAAAATTTTCTTCGTTAGTTTCATTTGATTGTTCAATTTTGCTTGCAAAATCAAGTAAAAGACTATGTTCAAGACCTACAAATTTTAGACTGTGTTATTTAAGTCGAAGCATCAGATAAGCTCAACCATAATTTTTTTTTATTTTTTACAACAAATCTGCTGGGATGCGGTGTCTTTATAGTAGCCAATAGGGTTTGCGTAAAAAATCTTCTTGTGGGTCAATGAGCAGAGCGCCTTTGTATAACACAAATGCAATAGTGAAATATTGTGGATAAATTGTTAGAAGCTATAAATTCGATCGACTAAAATTTTACTGGCATTTAACTGACTTTAATTTTATATTTTCCATAATCTGGAAATCATGCAGATTTCTATACATTCATTTCTTGGCTGCATCATCGTGCACCCAGTTACAAGTACTGGTATCAATATAAAACCAGCTGGCCGACCACAAAAAGAATTTCAGATGAAGTGGGCTGATATCATAAAGAAGGAAAACGAAATTACTTTTTACAAAGCAATCTGTTTAGTTATATAAATTGATGCTGTCTTTACAGTTAGTAGTAGTTGCGATAATATATAAATACTTAATATTACGTACCTTTTTTTTTATATTTCTAGACTTATTCTATTTGCTATATTAAGTAATTTGATTCTGAAAATAATTTTGTGTACTAAATGTGCAAAATCATCAACCTCCTTTCTTCTATGATCTAACTATGTCTCAAAACAATTCTATAGACTAAAACGAAATTCTATGAAATTGAATTTTTTAATCACTTTCTGTAATTGGACAGATTTTCAAATCTTGCTTTTTAATAGTTCTTACAGAGCAGCTTAGTGAAATTTAGACCAAAATTTTTCAACATACAATAATGTTTTTAAAAAAATAGACAAACTGTTCCAAATAATAATTTAAAGAATTTTTTTGGTTATTTTCTTGCGAATCTTTAAATGTTGAGAATTTCAAGAAATTGGTGGACCTAGTTGCGAAGTGGCATAAGTTCATTGAAATCTGGAGTGATTTAGTTATAAAATGAAAGTTTAATTATTATTAATTGGTAATAATCTTAAATAATGTCCACATCGTCTTCTATAAATCGTAAAATATTCCAGTTTCTTTTTATGGCAGTGATTTTCGCAACAGCACTGCTGGATAAAATAAATACGATAGTATTTCCAAAAGTGGTGACTATAATGAAATTTTAAGATTATATTTTGTTCAATTTATGTAAATAGTAAAAAATTCAACAGCCACCTTTGAATCGATATTGTTAATACCCATTTCAAAAAATTATATAAAGCGCTTGGTTTTTAATATTAATTTTATCTGAAATAAATTAATCAATCTTGAATTGAAACGGTTTTAAGGTAAACATCTTTGATATTATATAACAACTCAAAAAGTTTGAAGATTTCTGACGAACACCAATCTAACCTGAATTTTTATGGAAATTTTGGCTTGTTGATTATACAACTTACATTTTTTGCACATTTATAGGAACTGTGTCAGAAGTCTTTTTTGACATTACTTTGTATCTTTGTTGTTGTTTGTTTACGGTGCGAGAAAATACAAAAAAGTGAGGGGGGGGGAACTGGCACAGCTGTCACCCTTCCTGCTTGTCCCGGTCTCTGATTTGGATGGCAATAAAAATATGAGTACTCTTGGTAGTCATGACTTGCTGAAGGTCCGCAGTTTTTATACCTGGGAAAACACATTTATTGGGGAGTGTATGAAAAAGTCTCAAACTGGTCATTTCCGATCACTCCACATTGCGCAAATTCGATCGCACCGCTCCAGAACCGGTCGTCAATGCGAGAATCCGATGAGAATTGGAATGTTGTAGTCAAAGTTTAGATTTCAATCTCTCTCGAAATACATTTGCACTGTTGGGCAATAAAATTGAAATGCGACGTTTGTAGATACGGAAGGAACCAAAAAACAAAGACTTACAATCAGATTATTACCAAGACCTAAATAGCCTGTAGACCCATCTTTAATTATTACATTACTAAACACTCTTTTATATTAATATATTTCTTTTATTGTCCTTTTTTATGTATAACTGTTTTGTTTTTAGATAACAGAAATGTTTTGAGTCTTTCTGGATGTAAAATTGCTTAAATGTTTTGTATGTCATTTAGATTTGGAAGCCGATATGGAAGGACCTGGATCAATATTTAAATTTCTTTTACGACTTGATGATGAGGAGCAGTAGACTGATGGCACAGTGTTCATAGCCTTCTTCAAAACAAGACAGCTTGCAATTTTCATCAATGTAATGAACAAAAATTTCTCAAAATTCTACTTATATTGCATAGAATTGGTGTTAAAAACAAGATGTTCCGATATCTATGAAATTAAAATATTAAACTACAATCGTCAGGAATTGGTAAGTATTAACTGCTGTGAGCAAGTCCTCAAATTTGATATATTGGCTGCTCAAAAATACATATAATTTTATAAATAGAAGGAAATATGAGTTATAACAATTATATATAATTTTCTGTGGTCTATCAGCATCAAATCATTTTTGAATGGACACTTGAAATGGCGAACTAAGATCATAAAGAAAGGTCTTTTTGATAAGACCAGTGATATTAAATGAAGGTTTTAAAAGAAAACAAGAAACATGTTTCAAAATTTACGTGTAATGACTGTTGCAAAATTTATACTCGTAAAAAAAATGCAGTCTCATCACAAAAAAGAAAATCTCTCTGTGTGAAACCTTATGCAACAAAGCATTTAGTCAGTTTATTAAATTAAATTAATCTGTTCCGGAATGCGTAAAGAGAATAAATCGTTCACCCACAACATATATATTAAAGCATTTTTTCTACAGAATTATTTAAAAACACCTTTACTGGCATATTCAAAAGAGATACCACAGTCCTTGAAAAGTGTACTAAGCAACTTTCTCAGCAGCACCTATTAAAGATGGATTATGTATGCACTCAAGAAAGGAACAAACTGCAGGTGGCTTTTGTAAAAAGCATTTTCTTTACAGCAGCATTTAAGAACATATTTACGAATCGAAACGAAACGGAAACCGTTTGCATTCGACATGGGTAATAAAGCATTTTCTCAGAAGCAACATTTAAACACACATTTACGAATGCATATGAAAGATAAACCGTTTTCTTGTGATGTGTGTAAGAAAGCCTTTTCGCTGAAGCATAATCTAGAAAGGCATTTACGCACGCATACAAAAAAGAAACCATTTTCATGCGACGAGTGTAATAAAGCATTTTCTCAGCAATCGAATTTTATAGTACATTTACGCACGCATACGAAAGAGAAACCATTTTCTTGTCAGACATGTAATAAGGCATTTTCTCAGCAATCGAATTTAATAGCACATTTACGCACGCATACGAAAGAGAAACCATTTGCATGCGACGAGTGTAATAAAGCATTTTCTCAGCGATCGACTTTAAAAGCACATTTACTCACGCATACGAAAGAGAAACCATTTTCTTGTGAGATATGTAATAAGGCATTTTCTCTGAAGCGGAATTTAAAATCGCATTTATTTATGCATACGAAAGATAAACCGTTTCCTTGTGATGTGTGTAATAAAGCATTTTCTCATAAGTCCCATTTAGAGACACATTTACGCAGACATACAAAAGAGAGACCGTTTGTATGTGATGTGTGCAATACATCATTTTCTCAAAAGGCAACTTTAAAAAGACATTTGTGGACACATACGAATGAGAAACCGTTTTGTTGTGATGTGTGTGAGAAAGCTTTTTCGCTGAAGTACAATCTAGAAAGGCATTTACACACGCATACAAAAGAGAAACCATTTGCATGTGACTTTTGTAATAAGGCATTTTCTCAGCAATCGAATTTAAAAACACATTTACGCACGCATACGAAAGAGAAACCATTTTCTTGTGAGATATGTAATAAGGCATTTTCAGGGAAGCGGAATTTTGAATCACATTTATTTAGGCATACGGATGGGAACCCGTTTTCTTGTGATGTGTGTAATAAAGCATTTTGTCGGAAGTCCTATTTAGAAACACATTTAAAGACGCATACTAAATAGAAACCATGTTACTTTTAAATAAAGTATTTTCTTGGAAGCAGTATTTAAAAATATATTTAAGGATGTGTACGAAAGAGAAACCGTTTGCATGTGTCGTAAATGGTAAAGGATTTTCTGACATGTAAACTTAAAAAACCTATTTCAGGATGTGCAAAAGACTGTATGCATATGATTTTTCTAGTAAAATATTTTTTATTTCGTTGCCTTAGAGCTATTTTTGCTGACGCATACCTAAATAGATCTTGAATCATACATTTGTGATATGTAGTCAAGTACTTTCTTCAGCAAAAACAGTTTATCAGCCATTTACTGACAAACAGAACCTTCTGTGTCATGTGTTGTGTTAAAATTTCATTAAATAAATTATTATATCAAAACATAAAATAATGTTTGCAATGAAATAATTTATTGTTGAGTCATTTTCACATTGTGACAAGCTAATTACTTGATACATGTGACAGCTTTTATCTCTTTACCATATAACATCACTTTATCCTGGAGACTTCACAAAGTACATGGATGAAAAGAAGTAAGTGTTGACACATACCTCCTGCGGTACGCGCCCGGACGTGGCTGGTGCATGACTCCTCATGTGGGTGACAGCCTTTAATACTCCGAGGTGTTGCAGCGATCGTCCAACATTCATTCATTGGCTTTATGCTATGCTATATATTCCAGAGGCACTTTATATAACATTACATTACTGTTACATTTTTCATGATAGTAAATCATGAGGGGTTTTTTCCCCCATCTCTGAATACCGATGACTCATTCTTAAATGCTCACAATATAGAAATTTTGCTGCTACAAAATGAGCATTAAAGCATTTTGCTCACAGAAAAAGTTTTAATGTTTGCTGATTTACATGAAAAGAAACTTCTTAATAAGTTGAAGCTTAGAGAAAATGGAGATTGAAAGAAGTGTTTCATTTTATTAAAAAAAAAAGGGAATAAATTTTATAATTGATTATATATGACACAGTTGACAATTTAATATTATCTTGTTATTTTTATTTTCTGTGAAATGTGTATGTCTGATATCAGAGGTAAACTATCCGAAGTTATAATTTTAGCATTTTACAGGAGAACCCAATGAAGTTTCAGGGCGCAATGTATATGGGTCATTCTCACGAAAATGTGATTTTTATAATACCGGGGTGATAAAAATTAGAAAGTGCCAAAAATGGCCTAATATTTGTGTTCATATGTATAATTTAAGTTTTAAGAAAGCTATTCAATACGTTTCTACTAAAATAGTTTTAGTGTTTAACTCTCATTTTTCAATCAATATAAGACAAAAGTCCCCCCCCCATAGACGTCCCTGCACATGAAATTCAAAATAATATTTACTGAAACTCAAACATTTTTTAAAAAATTGTATTTATTTTTTAGTATTAACTAGTTTAAAGTCTCTAGTTAAGGCCTAACCTGACATTATTTACCAATTATTTTTACTTAGTAATTAATTTTTACACTTTGTCCCCAGTCAAATACGTCTCTCCGTTGACAATGAAAATAATTTTTAAAAACTATCATAAATGGTAGCACATGTCAAACCATCATGAAAGAGTTTATAAGAGAGGGAGTCAGATTTTTCTTTATGGAACAATTTTTGTCCTATTGCGAATTTATTGAATATATTCCAATTTATTTGTCCCATTTAGTACTTGGTAAAGTTACATCATAGATAGGTTAAGGAAAATCTAATTTATAATTTAAATACAAGATTTTGATAGGTTTAGAATCGAATTTCATAAAAATAAGTGTACCTCTTTAGTGACGTGAAAACCAAACTAGTTAAAAATTCAAAACGTTGTTTTTGTCTCTTCCGTGGGCACAGCATCTCTACAGTGAGGATGGCATTGTCAATGAAAGAGACAAAATCTCAGAAATCATGAAACAGTTAGTTAAATTAAAATAATATGAATTATAAATTCTTTGGTAGATATTTTTTATGAAATTATAGTGATTTTCATTTGTCTTTCTTAAAATTAAAATATAAAATATATTCTCGAGAAAAATTAAGATAAACAATTCATACAGAACATTTATAATATTAAAGCTTCAATAATATATAAAAAACATATTAATAGCAAACTTTATTTTTAGAAAAAATGGGAATATCAAAAAATAAAAAGACAAAGTCAGATGCTCAAATTCAGAAGAGAAGCTATTAGGAAAACATAATACGAACCTTACAAGATTGTTTATTATTAAATAAATATATCATATTCCTTCATCTAATATATAATTGATTACTTTCCTACAAAATATTGGCTTTCATTTATTTGAAATTGTTTGTAAATATTATTTAAGTAATGCACAGTCCGTGCCATTATTTAAAAAGTGTTTTAAAATGTTAAGTTTTCTTGCACTGCTATTTAATAACTAGTTTATTGTTTAATTATAAGAAATAAATCTGCGCAATAATTAGTCAATTATGCTTTCGTTTAAAATATCAAAGTTCCATTGACTGTCATGTCTCCTTCGTAGTAGACAGGTAAAAAAATTTTAAAACTAAAAAAAAAACTGAGAAATAATAGAAAACTTGACCACTAATATAAGGTTATTTATTAAGCTTAAATGGAAACGCCCATGCAGTTTTCAAGTTTTTTTTACATACTTTTGTAAAATAATTTTTTTTTTGTAGCTATTAAAATGCCTAGCCTTTTAAAATGTGTAATAGAAATTAGTATTTTGCTGCTGAGACTATTCAATGAAAAAATTCACGATGAATAATAGGAAGTGAAAATTTAATGAACTACTGAAGGTTGTCTAGATATAGGGCAGTTTTTTATTTTTTGTATTTTATTGCATAATAAAAGCAAATGCAGCACTAGCAATCTTGGACTTTTTTACTACGGTAAGGCCGACAGGCACTGAGTAAGATCAGCGCCCTCCCGGAGTTCTCTGTTAATTCATGACCGGATTTGGTATATTTTTTAGTTACAATTTCAGCAGATCAATAAATGAAAATAAAATGTTTCTATATACTGCTAAGTATAATGTAATCATCTCTATTTTTCACTCTACCCCTATTTTATTGAAATGAACTCCTCCTAGAGTGGACTTGATTTCATAATTTTATCTTATTTCTTTGATTATTTTATCTCTTTGACATTTATTGATCGTTTAGTATAAAAAAAAATGATGGGACGCTGTCTTTTCAAACAGCCATTGATTTTAAAGGCGTAGGACTACTTTACTCGCGTAACTCTTATGTTTCTTCATAAGTTTTTAAGTTTAAGTAAGTTTTTTCTTTGTAACTTCTGATGTTACCCTTTATCTCTAAAATAAGACATTAGTTATGTTTTTAACATATGTAGTTACCGAGAGATAGAGGATCTCCCATACCAAGTTTTTTGGCGTGTGAATAAAATTCATTCCTGAGACCCCAATGATAGGAACGTTGTCCTACGTTAAAAATAAATCATACTTTATATATTTATCTTGATTCTCAATTTTATCCAGAGAGTTTTAAAAAGTACTTGTAGCAAAGTTGTAGATGGCTTTGCGAGAACAATATCACTCATGGAAGTTTCGTGTCTCAAATTTATTAAAAGAAGTATAAAATCTAAATTATCAGAAAAGGTCGAGAAGTCATTTTTATAAAGATCTAGTTTCGCTAATTATGCCGAGAGGTGAAAATGCAAATATTGCTTGTCATATCAAACGTATTTTTGAACCTCCTTCAATGGCTGCTCTCTACTCATTGTGTGCAGATGGCCTTGAAATATAAATGTTTTAATTTAGTTTGTTTCCACACAGATACAGTGAAAATGAGATTCTGTGAGTGCATGTAGAACTCAGTACTCCCTGTCCACCGCAACTTGACAGAATTCCCATACGATTGATCTTATGTGAATTGCTATATAAATGTAAAGATTACAATGATTCAGATAATAATTAATGTATTGTTACAAAGCTGTAAAATCGTTTCCCTGAGATGCTAATCTTGGCGACAAAAGGGATTTTGTAGAAGTACCTCGAACTTTCAACCTATTTCTACCGGCTTCATGAACTTTCTGGAGATTACGTCACTTCCTACGTAATGAAGTCACTTCCTTCTGAAAAGTATAAAAGCAAGCTCTCGAGCCAAGAAGAGGGAGTTGGATTTCGATCCGCAAGCAATCTGGTAAGCTGATAAGAAACATTTGAGCGCTGTATTGAGATTTATTGGTAATCTCTCCTGTGAATATTTACAAGTGCTATTGCAATACTTGTGCTGCGTTTCTTTTCCTTGAATATTTGTAAAATAAAGAGCTTTATTTTTTTAATCCTGCTTATTGGATTGCATTCACATACACCCACAAGACAATTTTGTCACATTTGTTGTCAGAATTGGGGTGTTTTGATTTTCCTGTGAATGCCAGAGACCGTACCTTTGATGAGATCAATGGATGAAAAGTTTGAGAAGCTGTTTGCCATGATGGCAGAGATGAAAGTCGGATTGGAAGACAAAATGGAGGCTGGACATGAAGACATGCGATCCGGACAAGAGAGACTAGAAAAATAGATGCGATCCGGACAAGAGGAAATGAAAAGCTAGATCCAGGCACACACCGAGAGTCAAATTGAAAGAATTAAGATTCATGTTGACGGATGCATTGGAAAAATAGAAGAGGAAGTCCAATGTGTGAAATTAAAAATCGAGGAAGTTGAGAACGAAGTTCAAAGGAAGATCGAGGGAGCAGAGCAAAAAGTTTAAGGGAAGATCGGCGACATTCAGAGGAGCCTCAGTGAACTTGAGAATAGACCATTCAGTTTCCCGGCAAGTCCACAATTCATGTCTTTTCGACCGACAGTCAAACCAATGATAATCGACGGACCAACATCATGGACAGTCTTTAAGACTCAGTTTGACGTTGTGAGCGGAACAAATCGTTGGACGGATTTTGTGAAAGCCAGTCAACTTGTGGCATCGCTCCGAGTATCAGCGGCGGAGGTTCTTCAAGGAATTCCAGTTGATAAGTTGACAGACTTAACGACCATCGACAAAGCTTTGGAATCCAGATTTGGAGACAGCCACCTGTCACAATTTTATAGAACCGAACTAAAGACAAGACGACAGAAGCCGGCAGAAAGTCTTCAAGTATTGGCCGCCAATGTGAAACGACTAATGAGCCTGGCGTACGCTGAGTACTCTTTAGATATTCAGGAGAACTTAGCGGTCCATTTCTTCGTCGTTGCCATCAGAGACGAAGAAACGCAACTTTCAACAAGGTTAATGGACTTTACGGATTTGAAATCGGCCTTGGCATATAGAATGAAATTTGAGTCTGCGAAAACGGCTTCGAAGATCTCTATAAACGCAAGGTCAATAGAGATAGAGGATGATACTTGGAAAGAAAGAGATAATTATATTTGAATGTCTTTTGAAAACGTTGGAAAAATTAGTCAATAGTCTGCTGCTGAACAGGACGCTCCTCGGCGAAATCCGAACGTGGTTTGTTGGAAGTGCTTTATGAAGGGGCATGTACAGAAGGCGTGCCAAGCGAATGACGCCTACCCAGAAAAACTGACTTGCGGAGCGAAAGATACCTACTCTGAATAAATCCCCTGAAGAAGGACTGAAAGTTTCTGCACTTAGCCGAGGGAAACATGGACTTTATATGGAAGGATCGATTTGCGGTATCCCGTGTTTGTTTTCGGTGGACACAAGCACAAATATAACTCTTTTAAGAGCAGACCTGGCCTGTAAATTGAAGGAAAGACTTATTTACACGGGTCCAAATTTGACCCTTATTAAGACTGCCACAGGTGAAAAAGCAAAGATACAAGGGAAACTTGATGCATCAATCGAATTTGGATCCAGAAAATTCCAACATAGAGTCTACGTAGCTGATATCACCGATTCTTGTATTCTCGGCCTGGATTTTCTTCAAAAATTTAAATTTACCGTAGACTTGGAGAAGAACGAGATACGGACAGGACCAGAGAAAATTCCTTTGTTTTCAGTCAGTACATAACATCGCAAAAGAACCTCTAATGGGACGGATGCCCTCTCTCGACGACTCCGTATTGAGGGCTGTGAACCATGTTCGAATGCTGAAAAGAAGTTCAGAATAGAAACAGATATTTCTGTGGAAGCCTTAACCATGACAACTGAGAATAGATAGTCTTTAAGTGAGATCCAAAAAGCACAGCTGGAAGATCTAGATATTAGACCAATTCTGAAGATAGAACTAAATTCGGAGGATCGACCATCTCTAACTTTATGTTGATATTGGGCTCTTTGGAACTCCTTATATCTGAAAGATGGTGTTCTATATCGCAAGTGGAAGAGTAATGATGGAGGTCCTTACCGACGACAACTAATTCTCCTGAAGAGCAGAATTCAAGAAGTTCTACGAGAGATTCATGGCAACACAAGTGGAGGACATTTTGGATCTATAAAAACTTTGCGTTAAACTCTGTAGCGATTTTACTGGGACCGACTTCGCGCCGACGCACAGTGTGTTATTTTCGCATTCTAGAGGGACAAAATTATTTATTCCAAATTCAGTGGATTAAATAAACGATTAAGGGTTTTGTGTGAAATATAAAAGCACGATAAAGGTTTTAGACATATATTTTAACATAATATAACTATAAATAATAACAATACAACATAATTGAGGTTCAATGTTCAATGAAATAAAGTAAACCATAGAAGATATTAAATATTTAAATTTGTAATTACAAAAAAGTAGAAAGACAGATATGAGAAGTATTATATAATATTATACATATAATATTAATTAGATGATTATTCGGAATCTAAATCAGATTCTTCGAGATCAGAATATTCTGATAAGATTGCGTCCTGGTTAATTGGAGCTGGAGCTCTTATCTCCAAAAGCTCACGTACTTCTTTACTGATTTTTCCACGTTTGGTTTTTGGACGAGAACGTAAGTTTGCTATATTTGGATCTGAAGTTAATAGTAATCTATTAATTAAATCCTTATTTGTATCAATCCTTGATGTTTTCCTAGTGAATAGTTCTCTAAATTTCCTGTTATGCTTATTTCTTCTCTTGAGCTTCTTCCGAAAGTTGACCTATAGGAAGAATACACGAATCTATAATATTGCCGTGAAATAGAATTTTATGCACGCTTATAATACCTACACTATATAATACACGCATTGAATACCATGAGTACTCTCTAATATCTAGTTGTCTGGTTTCTTTTAGGTACTCGTAAAATTTTTCACTGTTAATAAAGAGATCTCTATTTATGCACTCTAATATGACATGGAAGCGCTTTATAAACTTAAAGTTGACACCTGTTATTTCAGCTGACTTTTCAGCATTGCAAAAAATCTTACGAGCTGTATTACCGTCATTAGTATTTCCAGTTTGTTGTTTAGGCATGTCTATTAATAAACCTAACTCACTTTTGAACTTCTCTTGTATTTGTTTTTTTCTTTTCAGCCATTTAGTTTTTATTTTCAGCTCCTCTAGCTTACCATGATTTTATTTCGAGACGATATGAAAGGTGTAATATGCATTCAAAAAATCTAATCCCAAGTGTGGAGAGGTGACAGGCCCATGGAAAGAAGATCCCTGTTTACAGTTTTTTGCATGATGATCATTTCATCATTAATCTCACTAGACTTCGCACCACACAAGTAACAAGTCTGTGTTGATTCACATCCAGCTACGGCATTCAAATTTTGCCATTGATCATGCAGAATATCAACGTTGGTTTTACCGATACTTCCATGTCATTTATACAAATTTTAGTAGGAAACAATGTTACTACTTGCTCCTTGATCCTCTTGACTTCTGTCTTAATAACATTCAAAGTTTCTTTGGCAAACATAAACTTGATGGGACGACAATATCTTGTAGAAGATGGGGAAGGGCTTTGCCTTACAATCTTTTTAAATTTTTGGTCATTCACTGAGTATATCTCGATATGCACCATTGATATACTAAATAAACTTTCATCAGAGCAATTTTCACTTGAAAATTTCTGCTTGTATCTACTTTGTTCCGCCCCATCCTAATCCTCCTTCACAATTATGTCCAGAGTTCTCAAGTCTCTTATAGATTTCAAGACATCTTCTTGCACTTTGCCCAATCGCATAATAGTGCAAAAGTATGGTCCATTAGGGATTGCAATTTTATTTCTGAAATGTTTCTGTTACATTGACGTCACTCAGATAGCACAACTGTTTTGCCGCTTTAATTTTATGATATGCAGGATACATGTTCTTATGTATTTTGTTTGTTTTCTGCCGTATTACTTTATATTGATGTGTTGACAAATTTGCGTCGACCATCAATGCGTGGTCTTCAGAAAGACTACTTTGCTTTGGACTTGAAAAACGCTTGCTCGCTTTTTTCATTGTTGTTCCTCTTCTGGGAGAAAAATCGCAGAGTTCTTTTACAATTGCTGCTGAATTTCTTTTGCCTTCTCTGTGAAGTTGTACTTCAACAGCCATCGATATCTCTTCCTGTCTTGATATTTCCAGGATGTGTTTAATTCTCCGTCTTTTTGTTCTGATACTGCAACTTTCGAAGTCTTTTTGTGGTCTACCAGCTCTTCTACTCAATCCAGGATGCGAAATAGTGTCTATACTCGCTGTGGCAATATCAGGAAATGATATACATTCATCTAAACACAAATAATTCGTTTTTCGGAAGTCATCCTTTTTCTGCCCGACTTCAACCATTTTTATTCAATTTTTTGGCTTAAACTTCTGATTTTAAGTTTTAAACTGTCTTCTGAATGGGACGGCGCACCAAATTCTTGTAAGATATAATTTAGCAAAGCACTCGTTCTTGATTCTTTTGCATTAGCAAACCAAACGTCGAAAAAATTTCGGCGCAAAATTTGAGTAGTCATCTGTAATGAAGGAAAATTTGTATGAGTTCCACAAGTTCATTTAAATATATCCAATAGTTTATAAGTAATTCTTTCAGGAAAACACAATTACACACTGGTATAATGCGATATAATATACTAAAACTCAAGTTCAAACTGACTTATACGTTTTTCTCACTCGGAAAAAGTACGATCAATTCTTATGGTGCTCATGTTTAAATAAAAACATATATTAAAGTAAATTCTTATGTAAACTAACCTTGATACTTCTACGAAAATAATATCAGCACACAACCACCACTAGCACACAAAAACACAGCGTATTCATAGAGAAAACTCCAATGATTGAAACGAACTCTTAGAACACTTACAGGCAGAGCGCAGGTGGTCGGTCTGTCCGACATTTTTCTATTGTTTGGCGTGGTTTCTTGAAGTATAAACATTAATTCCAGAAAATATGGTTTATTCCCTTTGCAAATAAACAAAAATTTCACTTGCGTAGAAAAGTAAGAAAATATACTTTTGTCCCTCTAGATTATGAAAATAACACACTGTGCGATGTTGAGAAATGGTGCAGGGAATGCCAAGATTGCGGAGCCCGAAAGCGGAACAAGGAAAGTCAGTAAGTGGTCGGACTCCAGCAGAGATGTCTCATGATCGAACTCGGAAGCTTCCCATGTGACATTCTCTTTGGAAGACTGGGGGATACTCCTTCCTCGCCGACTAATTCAGATGTACGTTTGAAAAGCGTACAGGCATCTGCCGGAGAGCAAATTAAACTGTCTAGGGAACGAATGAAGACTCGCTATGACTCCAGAGCAACAGACCACCGTTTCAAGTATGGAGACCTAGTCTGGGTGTATAACCCGAAGCGACGGAGAGACCTGAGTCCCAAGTTACAACAAAACTGGGAAGGACCGTATACTGCTGTCAAGAATCTGAACGATGTTGTCTACAAAGTACAGAGGTCGCCCATCGCCAAGCCAAAAGTCATCCATATAAATCGGCTACCTCCATAAAGGGCCACTGATCATAGATCTATGTAATGAGACTGCCGGGACGTCCAGTCTTTGAAGAGGACAGCAATGTTACAAAGCTATAAAGTCGTTTCCTTGAGATGCTGATCTTGGCGATACATGTGGCGACTTGGCGGCATTCGCAACAAAAGGAATTTTCTAGAATGACCTCGAACTTTCAACCTATTTCTACCGGCTACATGAACTTTCTAGAGATTACGTCACTTCCTTTTGAAAAGCATAAAAGCAAACTCTCAAGCCAAGAAGAGGGAGGTGGATTTCGATCCGCAAGGAAGCAGGTGAGCTGATAAGAAACCTTTGAGCGCTGTGTTGAGATTTATTGGTAATCTCTTCAATGAATATTTACAAGTGCTGTTTTAATACATGTGCTACGTTTCTTTTCCTAGATTATTTGTAATATAAAGAGCTTTTTCTTTTAATCCTGCTTATTGGATTGCATTCACGTACACCCACAAGACAATTTTGTCACAGTATTTATTAATTACAATTTTGATACTTTGATGCATTTTTTGAATCATTATTAGAATTGTGCTTGCATTTTTGCGCTCTTTATGTATTCTGTTTCAGTGGGAAATGTGAGTTTGCTTGAAATGGTAATATTTACTATATTTCACTGGTATTTAGTTTGTGAAAAGGGAACTGATGTACATATAAATATGTAATTTTTGTAATGAAGTGATGTTTTCAGCGAATTGTTTTCCTTTGTCTCCTTTTTCCTAAAAATGTTTTTTCAAATTATTTTCATTATATCAAATAAAATTCTAAATAATAATTACTGCTTATATTTTTTATACATTCTTTTGTGCCCTATTATAAAAATCGTTTTTTTTTTAATTACATTAGTGATAAACACATTTTTTCACAATATTAGGCTTAAACGTTAAGCTGGTCTTTAGCTGTTTGAACCAACCGATTTGGCCACGTGCTTAAAAGGGCACCGCGTCATACTATCTATTCTCTCATCGGCTCAGTGAAGAATCTAAGGCATTTCATAGCCGAAAAAACGTTTTTGGAATTATGCCTGTCTGTCTATGAATGCGTCGTCCTGTGTCCATCCAACCGGTACAGATACTGTAATGGTATCAGGCACGGGGACATGGGGCGGCGTTCTGTCTATGAATACGATGACTCGGAAACTGAAAGAGTTAGACAGATGAAATTTGGTATGCACTCCTTACACCCAAGTTGAATATTTCTATCAAATATTTCACGAAATCTGTCTGCTGATCCGGGCGCCTGTGGACACGATAACTGAAAAAGTTCAAGAACTAGAATGATCAAATTTAGCTTATTGTTTCATCATAAATCTGTATCAAAATTTGAACCAAATCCAACAAAGGCTAGACTGCATGTCGATCTGTCTGTTTGTATATGAACACTATAACTGAGAAGCGCAAAAATCTAGATAAATGAAATATGATATAATATGGTCTTGTAATGGAATCAAATGTATATCTGTGTCAAATTTTGGATCGAATCGAATAAAAGGAAAGAGTCTAAGATCTGTATTCTGATTCCTTTACTATACTTTAAAACTGAAAAACACTTCATATTAAAAGTGCCGGACAGATAAAACTCCGGCTGGGTTTATTCTTATCTCTAAGTACTTAGAAAAAGAATGAAATAAAAGACGATCAAAATTGTTCAGTTTGGCCTCGCACCTTCTAAGGCTGTCCTAACTTAATCAGCAATGTTACGTTAACCGGTTTGTTTCACCGCTGAAAGTGATGTCGAGTTTTTATCCTTGAGCACTCGTTATAGCCTCGACAACACTATCCGCGGTGAAAAAACCGGTTCTATCTACCGAAAGACGAAATTGTTCGTGATCGTCCGAGAAAAAAAAGATCGACGAAATACGTATTGTGCTACCCCCTTTAGAAAGCTCCAGACTCTGTTGTAGCAATGAGATAGGGAGAGAGGCTGGTGACCGGAATGTGCCCAGATGTTTGTTACCCCGTGTTGCATTTTGTGAACATATTTAGTCATTAAATACCAAGAAAGATCATCTGCATTTTGTAAAACTTTTAATAACACAACACGCAAACGGCACGAATACAAAACGGAACTGAAACTAGACAAAAGTTAAACATACAGTTATAGATACAACAGTTAAACACACAGCTAGAGTTTAAGATTTGAATAGAAACAGATCACAACACTCCTCCCTGTACATAACGCATTCCTTTAAATAGGATGGACGAATTATGGTTCGTCTAGGTCGGTTTTGATAGGAATTTTCAGGGGACTTATTAGGAGTTACGATTTCATCCGGAGGATTATTCGGCTTAATTGAAGTGTTTGAACTGGACAGTATCTCTGAAGAGGCATCAGGAGTAATTGGATTCTCTTGAGTTTCTGGGGAAGATCGAGAATTTGCCAATGGAGTTTCTCGGTTTCTCATCTGAACGATATGACAGTGCAGTGGCGGCGATTCGGGGGGCAACCAGCTCCTCCCCCCACTTTTTGCGGGAAATTAAAATTTTTATTCAATTTTAGCGGCCCAACACTAGGAATTATAAAAAAGCAACGGCGGAAAGTTAAACCGGCAAAGCACACCGAGATAGTTATATAAGTGATAATTAATGCTTGATTATCAATTAACCCTCTGACATTCACGAAAATTTTAAATTGGATGTCTTAAAATGTCAAAAAATGAAGAAAACCATCGAAATTTCTATCAGTGTTATCTGCGACTGTAACGACTCTGTAACTCTTATTGGACCTCTGGTGAGATAGGTAAAAAGAACGTCTTTGTTCAATCAGTATGATTGATCATCGCGACATATGTTAAAGGGAAAATAACAAGTTTGAAATTTTCTAGGTGCCTAAGTAATCATCAATGGAACTGAGTATATTTACACTTGTTTTGAATGCATTGTCATCAAAATAAGCTCCATAGTGAGCGTCTTCTTTCATTCTGAAATCTTTTTGAAGTTTCCATACGAGCCATAAATTACAAAATATGTGATATTGTACTCCGTTGGCTAATGACCTGCGAGGGGGACTCTCGTGGTGAAACCGCACATGGTAGCTGGTCGCCTACTCTGAAACTAATGTGTTTTTTCATGGGAACAAGAATTATTCATCGTACCCTTGAATAGTCCTTTATTAGACTCTGGGCAGTTCAGTTATATTCATCTTAGCGTGGAGAGTTTGCATCTCTCTGGTTCATGATTTCAAAGACTAAACTTATGACTTTGAGTAGCTTATTTTCTACTGTAACTTACTTTATCTAAAGTAATTAATTGCATTGCTTTGGATATCTTTTTAAAATAATACTATTTAGCACAGGGGTGTCAAACTCCCAACCCACCAAACATGAGAGTATGTAACAAAATTTTTAATAAAAATGTTCATAGCTTAGTCTTTAAAACTTCTAATTATCAATCATTATTAATAAAGATCCACAACATTCGTCAATGACTAATTAGTAGTTATGTTACATTGACGCACCGATTCCCCTGCCATTAACAACAAATATTTTAGGAGCCGATAATAAAATAATAGCTATCACCGTTTGGAGGAATCTTTTTTTCTTCAATTTTCTACCCAGGTATAGAATCAGTATCTAACCATACGCAAACGGAGCTAATCGAGATCCAATGTTGCTAGGATTTCAAGGCTAAATTCAGTGAAGTTGGGAAACCTGAATATTACAAGTGTTTACTATACAATACAGGTTTGAAAATTTTCGAAAAATGGCATTTTAAATTATTTCGATATTTGAAAGTAGAAATTGGTGAGAACAATTATTTTCACTTTTGAAAGGGAACTCGTCTCCTGTAAGATCCAAAATTACTGACATTCTTTTTGGATCACTTTTGAGAGTAACCAATGCGGCCAAGATATTCTCCGAAGTAGGAAAGATTTTAGCAGAAAAGAGATGCAAAGTGTCAGGAAGATGGCATTAACTTTACTGTTCTCATTTTTTATACCCTGTTTTCAAAATATTTTTTGTGGCCCACGTAAACTTATACTTCGTTTCTTTGGCCTTGGCTAGCATTTCAATTTGACACCCCTGATTTAGCACAAGCAATCTAACTCAATAATTTTGATATTTCCTTATATTTTATTTAATGGTTGGATTTAAGTAAATTATCACTTTTTATTTTAATTTAATCAAGCCATGCTTTTTTCAATGAAATTATTACCGACCATTTGTTTATTCTCAAAGCGGACTTTCATTGTAGACTTGTGCTAATGTTACAAATAATAATTGTATGGATACTTTTAGTCAGCGGCTGCAACTCGGAGGGAAAGGGGGGGGGCAGTTGCCTCAACTTTTTTTATGCGGAAAAAATTAAATTTCTATTTCGTTTTACTGCCTAAAACTAGAAATTATAAAAAAAAACTGTTTGGTCGGGGAAGCTAGCTAGTTTGATAACTTAATTTTGTTGTCTACGGGTACTTTTAAGTGTCCGTAAATCCCCCCCCCCCACACCGACGCCCCGTTTGGCACCAAATGGCGGCCAATGTGACAGAGGGTCGATTTACCATATGGCGAAACAGTTTTGTTGGAAAGTGGATCTGTTTTTCAATAACTGTCCCTGAAATCCCAGTCTGACCTGAAGAATGATTTTTGATGTAAACTGCATTATTTGGTGAAAAAGATCTTAACCAGTCCTTTGATAAACGTCTGTCGAGCAACTCTTTATTCTTTTTCGATCTTCAACCAAATCGGGATGAAAAAGGTCTAGAACTGTTCTGGGTCTTCTTTTCATTAGAAGTTCGGCTGGGCTAAAACCTGTAGCTGCAGATGGTGTAATATGTTGGATAAGGAGAAAACATTTAAGTCATTGATTCCAGTCACCTGAAATTATTCTCTTTAAAGCGTCCTTAGTTGTCTGGACAATCCTTTCCGCCTGTCCATTGCTTGATGGATGATACGGCGTCACAAAAATTTGACGTATTCCATTTTTTGAAAGGAAGTTCTGAAATTCTACTGACGTATACTGGCTACCACTATCGGATATCACTGAATCTGGTATGCCATGAGTTTCAAAAATTTCCCTTGACTTTTATAGTAGCATTAGAAGTAGCTGAATTCAAATGTTTCATTTCCAACCATTTTGAAAATGAGTCTACAAGCAAGAAGAACATTTGGCCTTGGAAGGGACCAGCAAAGCCAATATGTACCCTTGACCATGGCTTCGTAGTAACCTCCCAAGGAAGAACAGGAGAACGTGTTGGAGCATGTCTAGTTTGATGACATGGTTAACAGAGACCAACATAGTTTTCTATATCTTTTTCGATCTTTGGCCACCAGACGTAAAAACGAGCAAGCGAGTTCATTTTTCAATTTCTGGCTGAGAAATATGGAGTTCATCTCAAACTCTTCCACGTAATACTTCCCGTATGACTACTCGGTTTCCCCATAGCAAACAGTTTTTATGAACAGCAATTTCATGACGTTTAAGGTAGAAAATTCTAAATTCTTTTGCACTTCCAGGCCATCCTTTTAGAATCCAATTTAATACTCGAGATAGTATTGAGTCTCTTAAAGTTGCTTGAGATATTTTATCTGCTTTTACCGGTGGATTATGCAATTCTTCGAGAAATAACACCTCAGGAGGTGAAGGGATATCTGTTTCTGGAGTCTCTAGAGGAAAACTACTCAGAGTATCAGCATTTTGTATCTTTTTTCCAGGACTGTGAATAATAGTAAAATCATAAGCAATCAGCATCTGAGACCAACGCAACGTGAGCGGCGAAAGTATATCAGGAGTAAGCTTCATTTTGTTGAAAAGTCCCAGGAGTGGCTGATGATCTGTAACTAGAGTAAATGTATGCCCGTACAAGAAGTAATGAAATTTCTTAACACCAGCTATGAACTAAAGGCTTCTTTATCTAGTTGGGAATAATTCCTCTATGTCGGGGGTTAATGTTCTAGAAGCATACGCAATTGGAGCTTCACGACCATCTGGCATGACATGACTCAAAACATAACCTACACCATATGGTGATGCATCACATATTAAAATGAGAGGAAGTTTTCCATCGAAAGGAACTAACACTATCTGAGGAAAGCAGCTCCTTTACATCAACGAATGTTTTTTCATAGGCAGAAGTCAATTTCCATTCTACATTCTTTTCTAATAACCGTTGAAGAGGCTCAGCTACAATAGCTTTGTCTTTTAGGACACTGCGGAAATAATTAAGCAGACCCAAAAAAGACTTGAAGCTCAGTTTCGTTTTTAGGACGCGGGGCTTTCTGAATTGCCTTGACTTTGGAAACTAAGGGATGGATTCCTGAAGCACCGATTACAAAACCCAAAAGTTCTATAGTTTTTTTTTGAATATATATGTGGGTGTGATGGTTTGAAATAATACCAATCACCCCACTTGAAATGACACATTGATTTATAAACATATGACAGAAAAGAGATGATGATGCTGAAAAATTTACAAGTGCTATTTTAACAGGTTTAGTGATGAATTAGAAATGGTATCCAGTGTCGGAGAGTTTACTACGCTAGCATATCGCACCACTGTACTCAGACAATCTTCCTGCTTGTGACCACCTACGCGCAGTCAGTTGCTGAACATATTGAGATCTGGAATCTCCCCTTCGCGGGAACTAAAGGCAGTTGAAGTCTCCTATTCGAGAGTTCGCCTTTCTTCATCGGATCTCACCTTTCGTCTCACCTCTGACTCTTGAGTGACATAGAGCCGTTACAGTATGAGCGTCGCTGCGCCATCTGTTGGTGATGGGCTCAAATCTCACATATATTTATACTTGTTAGCTCATATTCCCGATTCTGACAAACGCTCTAACACTAGACGTAGTCAGCGGACGTCTTCAGTTGCTGCAAAAATAAGGACATCATCAAAATAAGGCAAGACACCCGAAATTCCATTCAGTAAATCTTCTATGAAATTTTGAAATAAACCTGGAGTAGCATTTACACCAAATTTTAAACGATTTACTTTGAATGCTCCCCTGTGCGTTATAATTGTCTGAGCTTTAGTAGAAGCATCATTAACTGTAAATAAGCCTCAGCTAGTTCCATTTTTGCAAAGAACTTTCTATCAGCTAAATGGGCCAAAATATGATTCACTGAGGGTATTGGATATGGGATGGTTTTTCATAGTTTTATTAATTGTTACTCTATAATCTGCAGAAAGTCGAATTTCTCCATATTGTTTAAATATTGGCACTATAGTAGTGCTCCATTTTAGATTTATTTATTTATTTAAACAAAGGCACATTATAGATAAACCCTCATTTACAGAGCGATATAAACAACAAACTCACAAAGAACAAAAGCCACAACGAGTAAATACAAAAAAAAAAATGCGCTAGAAACAAAGTTGAACGCAGATAATACACAAAATCATAAAAATTTTGCAAACGCATATATAATTAAAAACGAAAACACAATCACAAAAACATTAAAACACACTATGATTCTAAAAGTCGTATTCTTTAAAAAATTAAAAGACCATTTCCAAAAGGCAAGGGTTAAAAAGTCAAAAGACACAAGCACCGAATCCTCTAAAAACATACCAGGAGTTTAAACGTTTAAAGACGAAAATACACACTCGAGATAAAAATAAATTGCAACAGTTAAGATCAAAATAAATTGCAACACGGCGCCTAAAACAGAGCACAAACATTAAAACCTATAAAAAACATTAAAAAAAATAGTCGAATCATAAGAACACGGAAAATCAAAACGCATAAAATTCTAAAAAGTTGTAAAAAGGCAAAATAAAACGCATCATGTATTTAAAAGCTGTAAACATTCCAATTTAAAAGCACCAAGAGACATATTAAAAATGTCAAGATCACCAGAGAACTTGTTAAAAATTTTATAAAATTTATATAACGAGAACCTGTTAATATAATTAAATTTTGAATATACATTTGGAAAGGAACTTTGGTTCCTTAAAAATCTGACGGGCACAGCGAAATCTATAGAGCTCAGTATACCATTACAATCGATCGAACCATTAATAACTTTGTAAAAGAAAAGAACGCAAGAAATATCTCGTCTGGAACACAAACTCAGCATATTAAAGACGTCAAGTAGACATGAAGAAGATACATCTTGTAAGTAAAATCCATTTTTCTTATAAATATCGCAAGAAGTTGGTTTGTATTCGCTCAATAATTTCAATTTTGTTTCGGTAATTGGGATCCCAGATAATACTGCAATATTCCAGATTGGATCGGACATGAGCATAATACAAGACCTTCAGGGTAAGTTCATTAAATTCTCTTGTTTTGCGTTTAAGAATACCAAGCCTGCGATATGCCTTAGACAACATGGAATCAATATGTTGGGAAAAATCATGTTTAGTGTCAAAGATGATACCACTGAATTTGAGCGTGATAAAACACGATTTTTAATTTTATATACATGATTCAAAGGTTGAGATTTTCGAGCATAACCAGGAACACTACACTTTTCAATGTTAAGGTGTAATCCGTTGTCTGTACACCACTTAAAAACACAATCAAGATCTCTTTGTAAAAGAACAGCATCTAAATTGGAATGAATTGAACTAAACAATTTCAAGTAGTCAGCAAATAAAAGACACTCAGAGTACTTAAAAACACAAGTAAGGTCATTAATGAATAAAACAAAAAGTAGAGTTCCAAGATTAGAGCCCTGTGGGACACCGGAAGTACCCGAAAACTGATGTGAAACAGCATTATTAAAATAAACGTATAGTGTCACTAGTATTATTCTTTTTTTATTTTTCTCTTTGACATTTTGAAAACAGCGTCAATCATGTAATACTCTGCAGAACAGTCACCCTCGGCAAGGCGATATTTTTAAATCTCTGTTCATAATACATTCAACATCTTTTGACATATACATAGCTCTGTTCACCAGGCTATTTTTTTGTTAAGAGATGGATCCCATGGAAATCCCATGGAATTCTGAATCACCAAGCAAAATAGATATACCAGAAGTTAGCGAATCAGTGTTTGTGTATTTACCTTGAATGGTTAATTTAATTATGCCATCAATCAAGCAGTCACTCTTACCATCCACCAAAAAGTTAATGTGTTTCAAAAAATCAACACCAATAATTGGTTGTTTAAATTTGCTATTATGAAAGGTCAAATAAAGATTCGACGCAAATTCAAGTCTAGGATCAGACGCTTTCGACCAAAAGTCCATATTTTCGTGCCATTAGTGGCTAAGAGGAGTATCTCATTTGATGAATCAGCTTTTGGAGCATAATCTTTTGGCAAAACTGATACGACTGCCCCGGTATCCACCAAAAATCTCAGTTTACTAACCCTAAAGGCCAACATAATTCGATTAACATGGCGATCGTTGCCAAGGCCAGTGGACGATAGCCGATTTAGTTTTCAGGAGAATTGAAAGAACAAGGAAAATTGCATTTCTTTGCGTTTTTACCAAAATAAGCATGATAAAAACAAATATCATTCGAGGGTTCTTTATATTTCCGAAAGCGTTCTCGGGAGCGACTACTTCCGTAGTTAAATAGTCTATCGTTACTTTGAGAGCGTGTTTTGCGTATTGTTGAAGTTAGTTCCCTTTCTAATGTAATAAATTAAGCGACTTGTTGTTCAAGTTGGGTTACCCTAGCATCAGAAGTTGAAACTGTAACATGAACTGCATTAATATTGGAATGATTAGTCAAATCACTAATTTTGCCCGCAACAGTTGCCAGATCAGTCAGATCCTCACCCAAAGCAGCTAAAATTGTATGGGTGCTATTTGGAAGTCTACCAATCCAGAGGGATTTTAATATTGGTTCATCAACATTATCACCAGCCAAAGCCTTCATGAGTGTTAACAACTAAGATGGCCTCTGGTCGTCAAGTTCTAATCCTTGCAAGAGTGTACGAATTTTAGAAGCTTCGCTCTCTAAATCCAACTCAATCAAACGCTTTTCCAATATTATATATTTATAACTATCGGGTGGTCTCAAAATTATATCACTTACAGAATTCAAAATTTCAGAATCGACTTCAGAGATAACATGATTAAATTTTGTATCATCGACAGTAATTCCGTCCAAGGTAAATGGCGCCTCAAGCTTTATATTCCACAACTCCGGATTAGCTTTCCAAAAAGGCGGTAGTTTGACGCCAACACGAGCAATTGTAGTGTCATTAATGGCGGAATCCTGGTTATCTCCAGCTATGTTTGAGCCAAGCAAACAAAATCGCAATACACAAATAACTTCAGCAATTGCCTTAAAATATTTAATTACAAATGAAATATTGAAACTCATAGTAACCAATACGAAAATGTAAAACCATGCTGTCTAACATACGTTATGATGAAAATTATCTAGACAGTTCACTTCATACATCAAAACCATTACAGCAACTTCAAAATACCGAATACATACACCAATAGTAAAACTGATAAAACTAAACTCACTTACCACAGGAACGCTTTATTAGTCCACCTCGAAAGTCAATTAATTACAGGAAGATACTCGTTAGGAGTGGGCGGTGATGCCGACTTTCATTGCAGTCCTCAATTCGAGACATAGTTCTCAAAATTTTTCTTCCATTCGACACAAAGCGGCTTTATAGCAAGCATCAATAGCAATTTTAGTTTGCAGCAAAGTTGCAGCAATCTTGCTTTGCAAATTTGCAAGCTTGCAACAAATTTGACACGGCAATAGTGCAAGCTTGAAACAAGTTAACGCAAAAGAGTTAGTCACCACGCGTCAAACTTGTCACAAGCTTGCCGCGTCAAACGCATTGCAAAAACAGAGTACGAACACAATCTCGAATTCGAACCCGCGACATCTCGCTTTCTAAACCTGTCGTCCTAACCATTCAGCGAGCTAGACTCTGAGAGGCGACGATAGAGTTAGGCCGCAGGACATGGGCAGCTAACAAAGCTAGAAAATGCAAAATTATTATTAAGTAGAGGGGAAACTTGAGCATTCTATATAAAGACAGAAAACATTAAATGTTTATTAAAAATGCAATGTTCTACAACGAACAGACTCAATTTAAATTATAAAACATCAAAATATATTTCAACTGCAGCCAAATTGTGCGGTTCTTCCGACCAATCGGAAAGTGGCAAACTGGTTCGCAGAATATGCTTTGTTTACGTTTGAATTGGCTGCTGCTTGTTGATTTGTATCTTGGTTGCTTCAGACAGATTTTAGATTTTTGTGTGGTATTCGTGATTTGTTTTTGTTAACCTACCTGGCACAAGCTAAGAACTAAAGAACCCTGTTCTGGAGCATACGCCGGAGAACAAACTTTCATCCTTCCTTCCTTGATTTGTATCTAACAAAAACCTAATTTTTATAATTTAAATGAAGGAAATGCCCATAAACTGTCGACAATAAAGCCAGAGATCTTCGTTTCTGTCATTGTTTGGAAGTTAAACTTTCACTCAAATTCAAATGTCACTTTTAAACTATTTCCTATCACCTTTAATACAAAGTTGAATTAAGCTTTCTTTACTGAAAGTTGTTCAAATTATGACGTGAATAAGAACGTGCTTTATTTTATCTACTTAAATGGTATTCAATAAAATTTTGGTCTGAACATCTCTAAACTTTTAGTATAACAAGAGAGATTCTTAGATATTTCTGCAACAAAAATAATCAACAGTGTACTTGGAAAGTATTCATAATTTATATAGCATTTTATTGTATATTTATTTGTGTCTGAATTGAATAAACAACATTTTTGTTGAGATAAAACAAACACAATAATATTTATTCGTGTTAATTACTTTTAAAGAAACATTAAACTGAAATGTGGATATTAAGGATTTCATAGATATTTGATTGATTACAAAACTTCTCAAAGTTTTCACTATTCATACAATAGTGATTTTTAAACTGTCAGAATACTAATAATAAGATTTAGCAACTTCAATGTGCTTGTTGAATTTCCTGAATGAAGATCAGCTTGTTTAGAATCAATATTTATACATAATAACCTTAATCGGTATTTTCCAACATTAATATAATATCAAAAATTATTTCAAAATTTTACTTACAAGTATACATTCATAAATAAAATTACAACCATTTTCAAATAACATTAGTTTACTACAGAAATATCTATATAATACTGTTTTAAAGTATAACTAAAAGAACATTATTAGTCTTTTACACATAATGATGCATTGTTTACATTTCTGAGCAAGTATTCAAAACATATTTCATATATATCTGAAGCTTCTTGCTATGCAGCTACTTATAAAAGTGAACTGGCATTTTAAATAATCTTTTGCTGACATCTCTTGGATGTTTTAAAAATTCTAGGTATGTAATTGACAATTTCGCATATTTGCTTTTCAGAAAATTCACATATCTGCTTATTTGTAAATTGTGTATGCATGCAAATACTACCATTTTCAAAAAACATAGGTTCACAGAATTAAAGGCTAAGAAACTTTAAAAAAATATGTACAAAATAACATTACAATTTTTTATGCATAACAGTTCCTTGTTTACATTGACGAGAAATTATTCAATACACATTTTATATGTGATAATGAAGATTCTTATAATTATATAGCTTCTTACAAAGATATACAGGCATTTAAAACATCCATCTGAATAAAATATTTATAGATACATTTGTTTTTTTTTTCAAAATGTATTTTCAAAACTATACAAATATGAAATTTCTGTGTCCATTATTTTATTTATGAATGAGTATTGTTCTTTATAGAAATAGTACAATAAATGATTATATAAGATATTAGTATTTTATTCAGCATTATCAGGTAAATAAACACATTCTGTACAATTCACTGAGGTGCAGTTTGGAAGAATGACAACAACAGCTTCCAATAGAGCATTTATTATTTTTCCATTTGCAGTGAACATTATTAATGCTGGAGGAACTGGTTCTTGAGACATATGATAATAATCTACTTCCAATATACCCTCTGAAATCTTCCATCCATAATGTGAAGGACAAATTGCAATAATAAACACCTGTTTATTCCAGCCTGATAATTTGCTTAATAATGATTAAATATGTTTTTGAAGAAAATTTTGATTTGGAGGAAGATTGGTATTTGATAAGCAAGATTTAGATTCAAAATGAAACATAAAATTTATAAATACCCAAAAACTGGGTATTTTGCAAAAGAAAAAGTATTTACCAACGGGGATTCAAAATTATAAAATTTAAATACACAAAAACTGATTGCTTTTTATGCAAGTAAAGTATTTACGAATGGTGATTAAAAATTAAACAAACTATTTTGAGAAAAAAATGTATTCGTGAAGTATGCTGCAAAATGAAACATAAAATTTATAAATAATCGAAAATGTATTTTGCAAAAAAAAAAGTATTTGCGAATGAGGATTCAAAATGAAACATAAAATTTATATATATATATATATATATATATATAATA
>BGPR01005328.1:59154-80658 GCA_013235015.1 Araneus ventricosus
TCATTACTTCGTTCAGTTACGTATTGCTATGTAGGTATGGAATATTCAATTTTTTTATGACGGTAACATTTTCATCTTTGTGCTCACACGTCTCACAAGATTATGTTTCAAAGAAGAGTTGCAGAATACGATGGAAAATGTTTATAAGTAGATTGTACTTACTGGAAACTCGATATCAGTCCCACTGAAAAAAGTTTTATAGCTGATCAAAAAGAAATTACCAGTCTTTCCCCGACTTACATATGCAAGTTTTTCCTCTCCATGGACACAAACTATCAAATATCTAGGTATCACTGCAAATTAACCAAAATGGAGTTATATTGAAAATATTCGATCTAAAGCCCTCCAGGAAAATTAACGCTTTATTGCTTACAAAAAATTATGGCCCCAAGACAAGGATCTCTTGTAAACATAGTAAACAATGGTATTTGTAGTCTTTTTTATTACAGTTGCTCACTTACAAACAAATTTTCACAAGAACTCAGTATAGAAGCATGCAATTCAGCTGAAACTATATGGCTCTCCAGAGTAGCTCTCGGACTGCCTAGGACCCCGAATATTGTGCTTAATGAAATAGCGGGTCAGGAAGTGCTGTCAAGAAAAAATTAAGAGGTTAGCGGCGCAATTCTTTATCAGGCAACTTGCCAACGGAACTCTCAGTCTCCCCCATTTATGATCAAAATTGTAGACCAAGCATCAAATTAATTAAAAAAGATGAAGTATTGATGGCTAATTTGTTTGCGAATCTGGACACTTCTACAGATCATATGATTTCCTTTCCTGATACCCTCTTCTCTCGAAATAATGTTTGTGAAATTCACCTTTCAGATTTTAGTTTCCAAAATAAAGATCACCCTGTTTTCTTGATCAAGGACCTCTTTGAAGAAGCTGTATCGAAAATTTTATGACTATCATATCATTGCTACGGACGCATCCAAATCACGTTCTTTCACTTCTATCGCGGGTATCTCTAACCTGCAATCTTTTGTCTATAGAATCCACCCCATCAATTCCATCTTTACGGCGGAAGCCTTGGCAATTTGTCAAGCCCTTGATGAACTTTCAGTCACAGATAAAAACTTATTATTGTTGACAGACAGCTATTCAGTTCTACAAGCTTTAAAATGCCTTACAATCAAATCTCCGAAGGTCATTCACAGATTAGCTGGAAAAATTTTTGTTAGGAAAAATTTTAATCAAAAAATATGTTTGGTGTGGACTCCAGGGCATTCTTTGATCCATTGGAATGAAAAGGCGGATTTACTCGCAAAAACGGTCACGGAGTCCCACCCATTTATAGAGTGGATTGCTTCTGAAGATATAATTTCTCATTTTCAAACCATTTCTCTTCAAAAAACGAATCATTCCTTTCAAAATAGCAAATATCAAGAATCTATTGGCGATATTCCCCCATGTTAACTCTTACCCCTTGGCTCAAAAATAGAAGAGAGGATATCATTATTGCACGACTTTTAACCCGGATGATTATTACTCCGGCACTTTTGCATAGATTTGGTCTACACAATAACCCTCGTTGTCAAATTTGTAATCGTGACAATAACATTGAACACATTATTTTGTTCTGTTCCAAATACTCAAATCATAGGTCAATCCTCTGTGCAAAACTTAATTTTGATCTTCAATTGTGTCCATCTTTAAAAGCCTTTTTTCAAAACGCTGTTTCTGATAAACGGCATCTTAGGATTCTTCTCCAATCCCTGAAGTCTTTTGACATTTCTTGAGTGCATCGTTTAGGACATTTCTTGAGTGCATCGTTTAGGACATTTCTTGAGTGCATCGCTTTGGACATTTCTTGAGTGCATCGTTTTGGACATTTATTGCGAGCATCGTTTTGGCATTAGGGGATAACTGCCTTTGTTGCTAAAAATCCCATCTCTCCACATTTCAATCAAAATTGATTTGTATCTTGGTTGCTTCAGACAGATTTTAGATTTTTGTGTGGTATTTGTGATTTGTTTTTGTTAACCCGGCACAAGCTAAGAACCAAAGAACCCTGTTCTGGAGCATACGCCGGAGAACAAACTTTCATCCTTCCTTCCTTGATTTGTATCTAACAAAAACCTAATTTTTATAATTTAAATGAAGGAAATGCCCATAAACTGTCGACAATAAAGCCAGAGATCTTCGTTTCTGTCACTATTTGGAAGTTAAACTTTCACTCAAATTCAAATGTCACTTTTAAACTATTTCCTATCACCTTTAATACAAAGTTTAATTAAGCTTTCTTTACTGAAAGTTGTTTAAATTATGATGTGAATAAGAACGTGCTTTATTTTATCTACTTAAATGGTATTCAATAAAATTTTGGTCTGAACATCTCTAAACTTTTAGTACAACAAAAGAGATTCTTAGATATTTCTGCAACAAAAATAATCAACAGTGTACTTGGAAAGTATTCATAATTTATATAGCATTTTATTGTGTATTTATTTGTGTCTGAATTGAATAAACAACATTTTTGTTGAGATAAAACAAACACAATAATATTCATTCGTGTTAATTACTTTTAAAGAAACATTAAACTGAAATGTGGATATTAAGGATTTCATAGATATTTGATTGATTACAAAACTTCTCAAGGTTTTCACTATTCATACAATAGTGATTTTTAAACTGTCAGAATACTAATAATAAGATTTAGCAACTTCAATGTGCTTGTTGAATTTCCTGAATGAAGATCAGCTTGTTTAAAATCAATATTTATACATAATAACCTTAATCGGTATTTTCCAACATTAATATAATATCAAAAATTATTTCAAAATTTTACTTACAAGTATGCATTCATAAATAAAATTACAGCCATTTTCAAATAACATTAGTTTACTACAGAAATATCTATATAATACTGTTTTAAAGTATAACTAAAAGAACATTATTAGTCTTTTACACATAATGATGCATTGTTTACATTTCTGAGCAAGTATTCAAAACATATTTCATATATATCTGAAGCTTCTTGCTATGCAGCTACTGATAAAAGTGAACTGGCATTTTAAATATTCTTTTGTTGATATCTGTTGGATGTTTTAAAAATTCTAGGTATGTAATTGACAATTTCGCATATTTGCTTTTCAGAAAATTCACATATATTCTTATTTGTAAAATTGTGTATGCATGCAAATACATCCATTTTCAAAAAACATAAGTTCACAGAATTAAAGGCTAAGAAACTTTTTAAAAATATGTACAAAATAACATTACAATTTTTTATGCATAAAAGTTCCTTGTTTACATTGACGAGAAATTATTCAATACATATTTTATATGTGATAATGAAGATTCTTATAATTATATAGCTTCTTACAAAGATATACAGGCATTTAAAACATCCATCTGAATAAAATATTTATAGATACATTTGTTTTTTTTTTCAAAATGTATTTTCAAAACTATACAAATATTATGAAATTTCTGTGTCCATTATTTTATTTATGAATGAGTATTGTTCTTTATAGAAATAGTACAATAAATGATTATACAAGATATTAGTATTTTAATCAGCATTATCAGGTAAATAAACACATTCTGTACAATTCACTGAGGTGCAGTTTGGAAGAATGACAAGAACAGCTTCCAATAGAGCATTTATTATTTTTCCATTTGCAGTGAACATTATGAATGCTGGAGGAACTGGCTCTTGAGACATATGGTAATAATCTGTTTCCAATATACCCTCTGATATCTTCCATCCATAATGTGAAGGAAATATTGCAATAATAAACACCTGTTTATTCCAGCCTGATAATTTGCTTAATAATGATTAAATATGTTTTTGAAGAAAATTTTGATTTGGAGGAAGATTGGTATTTAATAAGCAAGATTTTTAGATTCAAAATGAAACTTAAAATTCATAAATACCCAAAAACTGGGTATTTTGCAAAAGAAAAAGTATTTACGAACGGGGATTCAAAATTATAAAATTTAAATACACAAAAACTGATTGCTTTTTATGCAATTAAAGTATTTACGAATGGTAATTAAAAATTAAACAAACTATTTTGAGAAAAAAATATATTCGTGAAGTATGCAGCAAAATGAAACATAAAATTTATATATATATATAATACATAAGGTTTAATATTTTTAAATTAAAGTTCTGACCAAATTTTTTTTAAAAATTGCTATCAGGATTCAGAATAAAATATTCCAGAACTTAAACAGGATCGGGGGATAATATAATAAATAATATAAAAGTTTCAGCAATAACTATTATTCAGCACATTCACTATAATTTTTAGAACTATTAAGAACTGAATCATCTGGTAACTTTTCATCAGAAATTGTCTGGTTCTTTCACTTATTAATCCAAAAAGAATTATGAACAATTGTATCTTTCAGTTTAGTTTCTATTATCAGCTCTTTATAATTTTAAAACTAAATACAATTCTCTTTTTAAAAAATTAGTTTAAGAAAGAGTTTATTTTTAAAGCTAAAATAACTTTTTTTTTTTTTTACGGAGCAGCAAATAAAAATTATTCATTTACTCATTGTAATTAAAAAGGATATTTTATGTTAGAAGCATGATGTATAGTAATGAATTTGATTGTTCTGATTAAATATTTTAGTTTTTATAAAACTTAATTAGTTTAATTTTTATTGATTAAATTTTTTTGATTATTTAAAATTAAATTATATTACTTATCTGGGTATCTATTTACAGATCATTATATGTATTTTATATGAATAGAGTGAATTGAAAAATAAATACCCAATGGGTATTTACCCTTAAAAACAAATACTCAGGTATTTTACATCACTGGTTATAGACTTTGTTGGGAAATATCTTCAGTGAAAAAAGCTTATAATTGTGGCGTTACTTTTGTTTCTTTTTCATCGGTCAAAATCCACAGATCTGCACTGAATCTAATTTTTTCAAGAATTAAATCTTAGAAACACTGAAATGCATCTACACAGTCTTCCACTACGTGGATTTTACATTCCATCCAAGCAATATAGCATTTTATTTTCTGGATTGAACTTTTTAGAATCGCTGAAGTTGAAGCCTCTGAAAAATAAAATGAGCAAAAAAAAAAAAAAAACACGTATAACGAAAGATTGCATCCTTGCCCCTTTGGCTGAATTGTGGTTTTCTCAGCGATAGTGATTCTATATAAGGCATTCTGATTGGTCAGAATGATGGAAATTTTATAACTTTAATTTCTTTGTATTAATTAATTTCAGTCGATCAAATGTAGAACATTGAATTGTAAATTTTTTGATTTTATATTCTTTTCTTTGGTTCATTTCAAAAGTTTCCCCGCAACCTAATAATATTACTTGAATGATAGCGAGTCATGTTCTGCGGCCTAATTGCGCTAATGGATCGCTCATACGATTTTTTTAAAACTGTTTTCTTGATTTCATTAATTTAAATTTTGTGTTGATAATATGATTTGAAGTCAAAAAGAGATCGATTTTCGCTATTAACTACGTTTTGTTAGTAGAAAAAATTATGAAATTAGGGTTCAAAAGTAATTACTTTTAAAATGGGACATTATTACTATTTTATTATTTTTCAGCAAACATTGACTGCTTTTTAGGTTTAATTTTGTTTATGAACATTAAAATTTCAACATTAAGAAAAAGGCGATATAGTTTTCTTTAATGCGAGTTCTATATTTAGTAAAAGGATGGAGAATTTTTCAATTTTTTTTTATAAAAAAAGTTAGTTTTTTTTACAAATTATCATTGATTTATTGAATTAATAAAAGAAGGACGGTCTAGGAGATGCTATTAAAAATCGGGTGTTTTTCTAAAACAGAGACAAAGATTCTCTGTTGTGCTGTATCATCTTTGCAGCAAACTTGTTTTGCAAGAGGGTCGATTATGCTTTGTTACTTTGCAGGAAGTTCGCTGCAAAGTTGTCACATCAAATTTGCCATGACAAGCTAATATCAAGAAAAATCAAACTTGCTGCAAGTGTACATGCTATGGGGTTTAGGTATAAAAATTCGACAACATTTATTAAAACATTAAGAAAGTGCTAGTAAAATATTAATGGAGCACAGACAAATAAAATTCAGTTAACTAGCGCATGATATGACATGACAAGTCCGCTGCCTCGTGAATCTCTCGTTCTCTATTTATAGAAGTAGTTCCAAGAGTGGCGCCATCTGGAGGAATTCAGGATCGCCCCAAAGACATACAACAATGGCGCCCTATGAAGCTACAGCTTTTGCGAAGACATTGAATATCGAGGCTGGTAAAGACAGTACCCAGGTAGCACAGATATATTATATAATGCTTACACAATGTTATACAATATTATGAACACCGAATACTGTAATAAAGTATTATATTGTATGTATCAGTATTTCCGAGGTACTAAATTTTCACAAATAATATAAAAACAATGTTTATTTATAAAATTCTTCATTTTAACTCAGGATATCACTCGATTGGAGGTTTTATTACAAAAACATCACTGGAACAATTATTCTTTAAGATGCTGAATAATATATCATACTATACATTACAATGCACATGATATTTTGATTTCTATATTTATCGACGTTTATCAGTATTTTAAGGTGAAGTTATTCTTATGCCCGACAGATGGCAGCACAAAAATACCGTAACACTTTATTATACAACGTTGAATCTTATTTTGAGGTGAAGTTATTCTTATTGGTCGCCAGATGGCAGCATTGTAATACAATAACACTATATTATTCAATATCCTGAAAAAGTATTTAAAAAATGTTCATATGAATAATAATGTTTACATAGTCATTTTGTTTTACTGTATATAAAAGGCGGGCCGGATTCAACTAATGAAGTTAACCATAAAACAGCTCTCACATATGGATTATCTAAGAAGAAAAAAAAATTTGAGTGTTATTCTCATCGTAAAAATATGCACGTGATTTTTTGTTGCGAATCTTGTATTTGATTTTCAATCAGTACTGTTATTATAAATGTTCAAGGCGTCTCATAATACATTGAAAGAGGAATAAATAAATTTCAAATTTATTTGAAAATCTTTCAAACATATTATTATAATTACTTAAACCTTATTGCCTTTTAATTTATTAAAATTAGCAGACTTAGATGAGAGCTAAACTTGCCTCCTCTTTGACTTCTAATTTCATTTTGAACTCGAAATTGTAACGCTAAAAGATAATTTAATTAAGAAAACTATTCAGATTAATTGTGAATGAACATGAAATTTCGCAGATCCGAATTTTGTAACTACATTTCATTATCATCATTTACGCTCACTGATGCAAGTCTCGCTGGTGAAGAGGTAAGGTGTCTGGTTCGTGTGCTGAAGGTCCCGAGTTGTAAGCTCGCTGTAAGTAGATGTGTTACCTAGAAGTTCGGAGTTAAGTGATTAATATTTTTCCATGCTTCTAAAATGTATTTTTAAAATATTCACTATAATGTTATATTATATAATATTATTCAGTATAATACAATATTATTTAATATGATACAATATTATACAGTATTATATGACATTAAACAATATTATATAATATTATTCAATATAGTACAATATTATTCAATATGGTATAATATTATACAGTATTATATGACATTATCCAATATTATGAAAAAATCATTGTACAGTATTGAAAAAGTCTTACGTTTTACACTGTTTCAATATTGGGAAAAATATTGTACAATATTACTTTCTCGAATTTTATGATATAAGACAATATCTTGCGCTACGTGGGTATATCAATTATTTACCAGGTTTCCTTTATCTTTCTTTTTCAATTCCTACTATTAGTTCACACTCTGCCTATATATATATATTTATTTACAAATTTTCAATCGTTAATAAAATACTTTTTATTCATCCATTCAAGTTCAAATACATTTTTTAAAACTTGTAGTGGATGACACTTGATGTTAATACAGTTTTTTCGATTTTTAAAAAAATTTTCTTTGTTGACCTAAGTAGGAATTGACTTAAAAATTTTTTTTATATTACTTGTTTCTTAATTTTATCGTAGGCTTTAGATTTGCTCAATTTCACACAAATTTGGGGGAACAAAAGTCTGTATTTTTTTAATAACTTATGTTTTCTTGTGTCCTCCATTATCGACTTAGATTTCGCGGAGGGATACGCGTACCACAGGTTGGGAACCTCTGTTCTACCCAGGTAGCACAGAAATATTATATAATGTTTGCACAATGTTATACAATATTATGAACACCGAGGAACACCGAATACTGTAATAAAGTATTGTATTGTATGTATCAGTATTTCCGAGATTATTTACATCATTTAAAGTAGTTTTCCAACCGGAAGTACATGTAATGTGTACATAAACAAACGGATATATATTTGTAAAGCCATTTGTTTCGAATTAATCCCTTACTATCAAAAACCGTTTGAAAAGTAAAAAATTATTCTAAATTTTCAGAGCTAATTGATCTGTTTCGCCTCTAAATAAAAATGGAAATAAAATCTTTTTTCTATATATTTTTTTGAATTCACACTTAAATAAACAACTTCTATCCCTATCCTTAAATTGATTAATACTTACAATTAAATTAATTACAAAATTCAAACAATAACCCATGTAGACAATGTAAGACAATATCATGTGCTATGTGGGAATAGTACTCAATTTTTTTTTCACAGAACAAATAGATAATCTAAATGTGAGAGCTGTTTTATGGTTAACTACATTAGCTGAATCCGGCCCGCCTTTTATACACAATAAAACAAAATGACTATGTAAACATTATTATTCAAATGAACATTTTTTAAATACTTTTTCACAAATATCATTCATAAAGTGTTATTGTATTTTCATGCTGCCATCTGTCGAGCATAAGAATAACTTCACCTTAAAATATTGATCAATGCAGATTAATGTAAAAATCAAAATATCATGTGCATTGTATTGTATAGTATGATATAATATTCAGCATCTTAAAGAATAATTGTTCCAGTGGTGTTTTTGTAATAAAACCTCCAATCGAGTGATATCCTGAGTTAAAATGAAGATTTTTATAAATAAACATTGTTTTTATATTATTTGTGAAAATTCTTTATCTCGGAAATACTGATACCTACAATACAATACTTTATAACAGTATTCGGTGTTCGTCGGTGTTCATAATATTGTATAACATTGTGCAAATATTATATAATATTTCTGTTCTACCTAGGAATAAGAAATACTTAAATTTGCTATTTACTAATAAAGTTCGCCGTTCTGGAAATCACAGATAATTTCGAACACATTTTTATAAAAAAAAAATTGCAGTTTACTCATGAAGTATAATTACAACTATTAAGTAAATCTCAATGCTGTTTATATTTTATTATAAATATTATGTTTATACTTTATATAAATATTAAAAAAAGATTAAGTTATAACTTATGAATTTACAAAAAAGAGCCTTTAATCGGTTTTGTTTTAATTTTTATGATAAATTATTTATTAAATAAGAATTTAGATATCGTTTTAGATTACAAGTTGATGCATGATATTAATTCTTAACGTGGTCGTCTAAAAGTTTTTTACGTCGACTTCCAACACTAGATGTCACTAAACGCAACTCGGCGAAAGCGATTTGCCTACATATCTTGTTACCCTGCATTGCCTTCGCAGAGTTGAAAAGTCGTTGTGCGCATGCGCCCTGACTGAATCTTGGAAAATTTTCTCTGTACATAACGTTGACGATATCATCAGAGCGCATGCGTATTACTACGTAGTTGTAATCGTATATGGGTAATTTCGTTTACGCGTGAATAAGCACAGGGGGGTGGGTGAATAAGCTCCTGTTACAAACTGTTAAATGTGTTTCTTTATCGCAAACAAAATAATACTAGGATGCTTTACGGCAGATTCGGCTACTTTTTTTCTCTTAAAAAGCCATTTTTAGAATTATATTTATCAAAATAAAATTTTTGAGACCGCAAGTCTGCTACTCGAACTGTGAAATATGTATTTTAAAAATTGAGTCTAAAATATATATATTTTTTGCTAAAATTAATTTAATTTTCCTTTTTTTTTTAAAGTTAAGAAAATACACTGCAATTCAATTATCTATTTTGAATTTTACAATAGCTGTAATTATAATCATAAGATGTAATTATTAAAGTAAAAATAAGCGATTTAAAACATTCTTACATATAAATTATCATTTTTCTTTCGTCAGGCAGTACGCTTGGATTTCAAATATGTTATATGCTTAATTTGTATGAACAATAAAATTAAAATATATACTTAACAGAAAAGGAACAATATCAAGTTTCTAATGAGATTTTGTTGCTGAAATGAAGTTTTCATGACACCATGTGAAGATTTTTTATCGTAGTTAAATTAAATTTAATTTTTTTATACGTATATTATTTACTAACATAAAAAGAATCGCAATTATGCCTTGAAAGAACCATGCTTTACAGAAAATACTTTAAAGAAAATTGGAAGTTCAAATCAATCCACATTTTACCGGCAATATACGAAAGCCGGCATTCTATAGAATGCAGAAAACTGGAAGGCACGAAACGATTAACATTTCGCACGTTTCATGGGAATTCAAATGACAAAGCGGCAAAGTATGAAAGAAATCAGCCATTCGATTTTATAAGAAATAAAATTAAGTGCAAATCAAAATAAAATTATTTTCTTCCTTGATGTAACATGTAGGTTCACATTTTATTTTGTTTTCTTTACTAAAAAAGATAAAAACTTCCATATGCATAACTTTCAATTTACTTTACGTATTTTGAATAAAAGATTTTTTATGGCACTTTTATTTTTTCAAAATAACATTTGCATTTTTGAGAAATGCACGTCTTGTAAATAATAGCCTTATGATCTTTTTTCATACTTTGCCTAAATAGCATTTGTCATTCTATAGAATGGCTAGGTATTATATACAATGCCTATGGAAAGTATATAATGATTATCATATTTCATACTTTGCCTAACAATGCCCGGCATTCTATAGAATGCCGGCGTTTCATACATTGTCAGTAAAACCTATAAGAAATAGAAGAGTGTCGTTTTCATTCTGGATTAGCATACATGATATATATATCACTGTTTTTCCTAGCGAATTAAAGAAACCCGATTCTATTGAAGATCCGTCGTGTATGGGGCCTATTGCACGCTAAATCATACGTAGTGGCCAAACGTCCTATCGTTGGTGTGACGTGGAAGTTTGGAGAGGAGGTGCCAGCTCAGGTGTCGTCCTCGAAATCTGACCGTGGTTCAAAATTACGAGGTCCGTCCCAAAATAGGCCTCGTGTTACTTCAAAACGTAAATATAACTAAACTAAACTAAACCTACCGGATTAAATATGATGCATAGATGATAGGTCAGGAAGGAGAGACGTGAATAATCTCTGATAAGTTAGAACCATGACCGTCTAAAATATAAAATATTGTTTTATTTATTTTTTTCCATCTAAAACGTATTTCTGTTTTGCATACCTCTCAAAATCTTGTAATATAAATGAAAGGAAATGAATTTTTCCTTTTTTTTTTTAAATCCAATTAGGTTAAGTTTTTTCATTGAAAAGGAAGCAAAAAGGAATAAAGAATTATGTAAAGGGAAACTACTATTATCGTCGAAATTACGTGATGCCGATGTATTTCTAGGTTTTAGCCTATTGTCACACACTTTTGGTTTTAAAATCGGGTCCATAAACCCATTTTTTTTTAATAAAGTGTTTATTATTGCCAAAGGAAATTAAGCGCCAGTTATATAATTGAAAGTGAAAAAAATTACATTTTTCTACAATTTTTCCTAAGAAAGCTTTCCACGATCGTAACTCTACTTTGCTTATCATGATTTTTTTCTGTCCTCAGAACAAATGACGGCTATGACCACAGCCACAGTTACAGCATGTATTTACTTTACTATTTCAGAAATTGTTCTTATAAACAAACCAGCCGGAGTGGCCTCCCCGAAACTTTCTAGCATACGACCAGTAATGTGAGGTGGGTAAACAACCGGTGGGTAGGCAAGTATTTTTTGGGTATTTACCCAAGGCCTGGTTATTTTGAGAAAAAATTATGAATGGTGATTTACAATGAAACATACAAAATTTTTGAGACACAAATCTACAATTAAGGTTAGAAGACCACATACCAAATTTCATATATCCAAGTCATTATCTTAAAGAGTTATTGTGTTCACAAGTTTGCGATTATACAGACTGGCAGACAGTCAATCCTTTGAAGGATTTGGCCCAAACTTTTATACGGACCTACATTCATGACGATAACACTCTGTACCAAATTTTATCCATCTAGCTATTCCAGTTTTTAAGTTATAGTGTCCACATGAACGTGGACAGACATCCCGTAGACGGATTTTGTCCAAAATTTGATAGAAACTTACAAATTATGTGTGAAGATCAAAAACAAAATTTCATCCGCAGCTCTAATAGTTTTCGAGTTATCGTGTTCGCAGACAGACATGATTCCAAAATTGTGTTCTTCGGACTATATGGACCTAAATTCATGACGATATAACTGTGTACCAAATTTTATCCACCTAGCTATTCAAGTTTTTGAGTTATAGTGTTCACATGACTTCGGACACACAGACAGACAAACTTCCCGTTGACGGATTTTGTCCAAAATTTGATAGAAACCTACAAATTATGTTTAAAGACCACATACCAAATTTCATCCCCGTAGCTCTAATAGTTTTCGAGTTATCGTGTTCACAGACAGACAGACACACACACACACACACACAGACATAATTCCAAAATTGTGTTTTTCGGACTCAGGGAGGTGTAAAACGTGGAGATTCGTCAAAATTTCGAGTTCGAATTTTTTGAAGATTACAATACTTTCTCTTTGTATACTTCGTATACGAGAAAGTAAAAAAGAAAAGCTTTAAACTCCCTTAAAAAAATCCACTGAAAATGAAGAAATAAATTAATTTTGGAATTACAATTAAATCATCACTATCCCTCTGGATGAATCAGCATAAATAAAAAAAAAGCAGGAAACCGCTAAAAAAAAGCTGTCTGAGAACGGTTTCGTTGGCGAAATATAAGAGATTATTAGAACGTTCATCAAAGTACGCTCATAACTCAAATTAATACAATCGCTTAATTAAATATACTTTCGGTGATAAGTACAAATGCCTTTCATGACAGTTAAAAAGTGAAAAAAATTCGTTATTATGTAATATAAATGTTATATGAATACTATCAAATCTTAAAATAAACTTATTTTTAAGATTAAAATTGATGCAGTTTTCACAAAAAAATATGGGAATTCAATCTCTAGAAAGGGTCCCCATGGAAATATTCCTAAGATATTTCAACAACTAACTTTTAAGCGTAATGGATAAAGGTAACGCTTTCGGTGAATTATGTTTTATATTATTTGATATTTATAAAAAAACTATTTGTGGTAAGCTTTCCTAAATTTTCCGACCTTGTAGCTTACTGAAAAATGAGCTTCAAAAGTTGTCACTGAAGCTTTAAAATAACTTTAAACTTTCAAATATTGCTCTGCACTGTTTCAAAATTTTCGCGTTTTTTATGTATTTATGTCAACTACTAAATCAGAAATAAGCATAGAAATTGATTTTAAATATTATTGATGCCGTTCAGTGCTTGCTTCTTAAATGTTCCAATGTATTTTAGATTGTGTACTCGCCCACTTAAATTCCATGATTTTTTAATAAAATTTTCGAATTCATCGTCGACTAAATTTTTATTAATTCACCTCTAGGAGTTACTTTTATCTCCCAACACGTTTTTTCGACTCTGATATTGTTTTTTGCGTCATTGAAGAGAAAAGCGAAAATTCTTCACTGACATTGATGATATTAAAAAATAAAAATTAATGAAAATTTCGGGGCTTATCGTTGCTAATTTTTAGGAATTTTAGATGAAGATATAGTACAGCAGCGGCTCCCAACCTGTAGTACGTGCGCCCCTGAGGGTACGCGAAGGACCAGTTGGGTGTACGCGGAATCAAAATTGTTAATGGTGGAAACAAGAAAACATAAGAGAATAAAAAATTTGCTGAATTTTACTTCTCCAAGTGAATACTTGCTATTTAATAACTATACCAATTGAATAGTTGATTATTACGAAGTGCAATTTTTAAATATCCTTATAAGTTGAAACGAAATTATTACAAAACTGGTTTCTTTTTCTTTGGCGTTGAACTAATGCTATGGTAAAAACGGAAGAAAATGTAAAATCAAAAATAAGTTATGCAGATGTTATTAATTCGAGTCATTTCACTCTTAAGCTAATCTAAGCCCTTAACATTATCAATAAAAACTTCTTTGCATAGATGAATGATTTGGAGTGCATATGATAGTAGGGGGTAGGCGAAAACAAAAAGAATAATCAAGGGGTACGCGAGGGAAAAAAGAATGGGAATCCCTGTAGTATAGAGATGATTTAAGATAGTCTCAAGATGTTGAAACTTGTTGTTAAATTCCCTTTAATCTTGAAAATTTATTGAGAAAAAAGGACTTTTAAAAGTCGCAAAAAATGGAAAATAATAAAATAATCTGTAAAAAATGATGTAATTTCCTTAAACTGGAATTAGACATCATGAAAAATCTCAAATTAGATAGATAAAGAGCAACTCAAGACTTTACAGAACGAAATCCGAAGTCTCACAGAAACGAGACTCGAGTTTTCGAAAGATTCTCCCCAGCTCAACCTTAACCTCCGTGAACCCTCCTAAGACTGCGTGTTTACATAAAACAATTTATGGCTTTCAGGGTCCCAAGCGGTTCTCTACCGACCCTCAAGAAATTAAAGCTATTTGCCTACCTCGAAATTTCGATATATGTCGCGCTACAAACCAAAACTGGACCACTATTCGTTAGTGTGGAGTGGAAGTTTGAAGAATGGCGTGACAACTCAGCTGTTCTGGTCATCTGGTCAACATTTAAAATTACGAGGTATGTTCCAAAACTGCCCTCGTATAGCTTAAAAACTTGATGATAATCTAATTTAAAACAACGCTATAACAGAGAATAGAAAAAGAGTAAGTTGGAAATCTAGCATTGACGTTCCTTTATCTTGAAATTTCGATTATTTCTAGAGCCAATGCTTGCTAGTTATAGCAGAAAATAATATCCTCACGTTAGTGTGGAGTGGAAGTTTGGAGAATGGTACATTTAAAATGGAACGTTTAAAATTACGAAATGCGTTCCAAAACCGCCCTCGTGTAGCTTAAAAACTGAACGTCAATCTTATATAAAACAACAGTATAACACAGAGCAGACGCAGAGTAATTTCGAAACTCCAATATTATTACACTGATAATCGTTTTATCTTGTAATTTCGATTATTTATAGTGATACGTGAATTATAATTTATCAATGGAAAGGATTATTAATAATAAATCTGTTATAAATCAATTCAAACTCCTAATTTAAATACTATTAAAATAATTTTTATTTAAATTATTATTCATGTATTTTAAAAAAATAATTGAATTAACCTAAATAAAGGAAAAGCTTATTTTTAACATTCGATTTTCGTATCCGAATCCAAGAACGGACATGACGATGAAGTTCTGACATCATCAAAAGAACGGAATCTAGTTGAAGGACTTTTAGCCGTTAGCAACTACTTGGCGTTAATTTGGCATAAATGAGATGACTTGGCGTGGAGAAGAAATCTCAACAAGAAATGTTTATTTACTAAACGGATGTATTTTAGACGTCTGGTTTCTTGCAGTTTTTCATAACAGCTTAGGTAGCAATAAATCCCAAGCAATAGAGCGCTGATTTCAAATAGGACTTTAGATCATTGCTAAAAATCCCAATCAATATAACGTCAAGTTAAATTTCATACAGGATGTTGGATCACTGGAGGTAAAAAGTTGGTGTTGGAGGTAAAACCATCATATCTGAACATGCTGTCTTGAGCAGATTTGATTTCACATAAACCTAATATTATTAAACAGCATAATATTTAGTAAGCTTTGATCAATTAATCTCTATTATTCATTTTCAAGGATTCTGCTTTAATTCGGAAAAAGTTTTCTACTTTACATAGAGTAGAAAGAATTACTAAAATTGCTTAACAGATAGATAATTCAATTTTGTTAAGTCAGTATAGAATGAAAATGGGAGCCAAATTTAGTTACTACTTTTTCTTTCAAAAAAATTTTGTTCATTTTCTGCTTCTTTAAAATGGTTTTACTATGGAACAAAACAAAATATCGCCAATGGGGTCCTATATTGAAGCTGTTGGAAAAAGTCGCCAAAACAAAAATTATCGCCAGTGATGCCGCATATTAAAGCTGTACCTTTACTATGAGCCCCATATAAGCTTCTGAAAGTTATTCCTGTTTTAATATTCATTTACCCCTTGAGCAAAAATATTTAATGTAGAATATGAATTTCAGATACATGATGCAAGTTTCGAAGAATATATTCTAGAAGAACAGTATTATTTATTAAATTAAAAGAATTGAGTAATACTTTTTGGCTAAAGTGTACAAAAACTTCAGTATTTACTGAATAATTAGTGAAATTTAGTTGTATTCATATTAATAATTTATAATTAGTATTACCTGATTACTGAAACAAATAACAATGTCTTTAATATTTGTCTAAAAATTAATTTCTTTGAATTGCAATGTATGGTTTTGCATAATTCAGTTAAGTTTTTTACAACTCCATCAAAATTTTACATTGTTTATATTGAAATGCTCCTAATTTTAAGTGCATGATTTCCAGGTCTCATTAATTTAGAATATATTTTAGTTATTTTTGTATTGTAAATGCATTTAAATAACTTAAAACATACATAATGGAATGAAAAATCTTATGAAAAATCATTTTAATGGATATAGTTGAAAATGTCATCAACTTAATTTTATTCCACATTTGATGTCAAGAATGCTGTGTTTTAAAAGTGCTTTCTCTATTTTTATGTATAAATTTTTCATTATAGGATTTTTATGAGAATACTAAGAAGTAAAGCAGAAAGATTTGTACTTTTCAATTTATATGGTAATATGTTTATATATTATTATATTATATTTTTGCACTTATTGATTTTTACAGCCCCCGTTCTCAAAATAGTGACAAGATTATCGCCATGATGAATTATAATGTATAATTTTTGCTGCCACCTTTGCTTGTTTATAACAGGGGTGTGAAAATCAATACCTATATTTTTTATAATTAAAAGTATATATTTATAAAAATATCCTTTTATTACATTTTAATAGCTTAAGGACCAAGTTATTTTGTAACTTATGTGGTGGTGGATTTTGACAATATGAGGACGCAGGCGCAAAATTATTTTGAGGCCCGTCCTAAGAGAGTTCTATTAATGATAAAAATGTAACGTAAAATAACTTATTTATGCTTTTAATTCTAGGTCTATGCTTATCTTCATTATTCGATTTGAAACCAATTCTTATATTGTTATTTACCTGATTTCTAATATTTATTTTCCCTCTTTTTTTTTTTTTTTTAATACTTTATTGTTGGCTGAGTATATATCTTACTGTCATTGTGGATAATTGGTTATTGTGTAAAATCATTGGCGATTATTCATAATAACCAAATAAACAAATTAAAGTGAATAATTTATGAGAATTTATCACATTAAACCAGTTATTATGATTATTTACCAATGAAGTTTGGTCAATGTAATTATTTCCGGTTGAAATCTATTTTCGTTTTTTCTATTTGCAATTTTATGTGCATTATTCATAGTTACAGGTTAATCGCTTAAAGTTAAATCTTTTCGAACCCAATGTATTTATGGGTTGTCTTTGAATTATTTCCTGTTTCAAATGTAGAATTTCAACCACACTCGCAATGCCTGCAGCATCTGAAATGGGGACCTCGCAAGTTCAAAAAAATACTACTGTTTTTCCCTTAAAGTTTCCTTTTTATCTTTTCTAAATACATCTTGCTTTTAAAAACCAAGGAATGCATAATTTAATAGAGAAAAGGGAATAAATGCTTCTCAACTTCTTTTCAATGATTAGATTGCTGTTTTTGTAAACAGCATAAGATTATAACAGTTCTTAATGTTCCTGAAATAATATATTATTTAAATGATGTAGTTATTAGCAAGTAACAACTATTCATATTTTAAGAGCCTAATATATCAGAATTTTAAGAAGAAGTTGTTTCAATCGTTAAATGTAATTCACAGACCTTTGCTGCGAGTCAAGTTTCTTTCTGAATCAAAAATTCTTTAACTGAAGAAAAACTTGAAAAAATGAAATTAACACATTCATAAATACAACAGAGAGAACGTTAAAATGCGAAGCTTTTAAGTTTATTCAGTTGGCTATAATATATGTTAGTGACTTCATAATTATAAAAAATGTTCTAATAACTTTAATGAAACTCTTTCATGTTGAGTTAATATTTGTTCCTCTATGTATAACAAATTGCATTCTTTTAGTCTTTATTCCAAAATTTTCATAATTTTTTTCTAAATATTTTGATATTGAAAGTTTATATAAGAAATGAATTTTATAAACATTTGTTCATATCTCTCGAGGTTTCTTGTATGTGCCATTTGATGAATTTCATTCTCAGTGAATTTAAGTGCTAGCCAAAAGCATTGCACAATTTGTAAAATGCGAAAAATTTGGAGTTATTAGGAATATGACAGTTCACAATCAGTTGTGGATAATCTTCGAACATACAATCATGGGAACTCGCATTTTACAGTGACGATTTGATCATGAGGGCATTTAAGGGACTGACCAAAGAGTGTTGAAGAGGTAAATAATTTGGGCTCACCCTGTTTTATAGAAAGCTGGTAATGATTTGAAATCTTCATTACTCGGGAAGATATAAAGGTTTCTTTAAAAAATACCAAATTTTTCCGCTTGCTTTTTGCTTATAGCATGCAGAGTTTTCAATCAAATTATACAAACCTTATATACACAAAAGCACAAAACTTTTTTACACCATATCAGTACTCTAACACAAAGTTTGCCAGGACTGTTGAGTCAAACAGCCAACTGCAAAACAAACTGAACCACAATGCTCTGCAAGCGAATTAGTAAACATAAAAAAAAAACAACGTAAGAATGACGCCTTGAAATTTAACTGCTACTTGATTTTAATTTGATTAAATTTGAGACAGAACTCTAGCAAATCAAAAGAAAGTACTAAATTAAATTATACAAAATTAAATGCAAATAAAGAATCATGATGCGTCTGGGCCCCTAGACAGTTACCTACTTTGTCTATTTGATAATCCAGCCCTATACAGTACTACACCTGTGAAATGAATTTAAAGAACATCGTGCCTTGGGTACAATAGATGCATCACCAAAGGAATGTCGTCTTCTGCATGTCTCGTTCTCTATGGAACACATTTTTCCTGTGTGACTAGCAGGGTAATTTATCAATAATGATACACATATATTACACTAGGGTTTATTACCCTCGATGTTTTGTCTGGCTGTTTTCATTCACTAATTAGTTTAAAGCAAAGAAGGAGAAACTTTTCTGTGAGGAGAGGATGATATTTGAAACAAGGCTGTATGTCGTAAATTCGTCCATCGGCTGGGCACTGTGATGTATGTTGCAAGGATTTTGAGGCCTCCTTGGAGGCACGAGGCAGCCTCCTCTGATGCTGTGCGGAAAACCGCCACTGAACTTACGGTATTTAGGACACGTTAACTCTGGTTATGTCCTTAAGCGATTAAAAGTATATTTTTATTCATTTATTTTTTCTTTCAAATAGCTAGAGATATTTTTAAAGTATTCTTGTTAGATATTATGCAAGTATTTTAAAAATGTTGCTCTTTCATTTCTGAATTACTTATTTTAGAAATATATTTCATTATGATAAAAAAAAATGTGGATCTATCTTTTCCCTCCTTTTATTCTGATGAATTATTTCATTATTTAAGAGTCATATTTGAAAAGGTCTTTTAAAGATAAATATTACTTATGAAACATTCCAGATTAGTTTTTGTTGCTAGGTGTATTAAAATTAATTTAATATGTTCTTGTGCACATAAATTTGTTTTATTTCCAAAATAAAACTGAAACTTTGATTGAGACATTAAGAATTAAGACAAGGGGAAGATTACTGTCAACTTTTTAAAATGCAAAAAATAATTAAACAATCAGTTAGGTAGAAATTAACCGAAACCGTTTTTTCCAGTAACTTCAGAGCAGATTATGCTACGAAAATTATTTTTATACCATCTTAAAGTTCAAAATTTTATTTTTTCAATTATACCATATTTTATATCTGTGAAATTTTTCCTTCAATTTTCCAAAATTTAATAAATAATTGATTACATGCAGATGTTTTTGAAATAATGCAAATTTATAGCTGCTCTGTTGCTAGGCAACGTTTCGACTTTGAACTAATTTACCTTTATTTTCTGCAATTTTTGCTTATTTTTATAAATATTTTATGTAAGAAGAGAAAGATCACTGTCAACTTTTAAACGTTCAAAAGTTAATTAAAATTTCAGTTCATTAGAAATTAAGCAAGATTTTGGCATTTCTTCGTAATATTTTTCGAAAATATTATCTCACAAATATTAAGAAAAATTTAATATCTCATATTAAATTTTTAAAAATTAGCTTTTTAGTGACACAAGTTTCATTTCCGTTCAATCCATTACCCTCGTTTTAAAAATGTTTCAAAAATTAAATAATTTATGAAATTCACAATTTGTAATACGTTTTTTTATTGCTAAAGAGCAAGAATACATATGAAGAACTGTTTCTAGAACACATTAACAGAATTCTGGAAGAAGACTAAAACAAAAGTTTTGAAATCAGTCGATTCATAATTTATACCGGAACAACTATTGATCTGTTTTTTTATTAATGAAAAATATACTATCTAATTAATTGTCTCAAAACATCCATTAACCCTTTTGCGTTCATTGATTTCGCAGTAAAACCCTACATTGAGCATTATTTTACTGTGCATGGGCGAAACATAGCTTCATTTTTCTTTCCTAACATAAGAGCCAGATATCTAGGTCAATTTATATAAAAATTCCAGTTCAACATCGTTAGTATTCACAAAGATATCGGCATTGCAAGAGCTAAATTGCTTTTGATCTCTAAGAGAAACAAAATGATGAGGGGTTTTGCACAAATTGATATTTTTTTTAAATTGATTCTTCGAAAATAATACAGATTTTTATGAAAGTTCAATATCCTGAATACTTATAAATTAGATACATAATTTAAATTGCATTTCGAGGTTAACTTTTTCAGAGGAAAAATAGCCCGTTACCGTTCATTGGTTTCACTGTGAAACCACAAATTTCGTGAAAATAAAAAATGCTTAATTTTTTTCCTTTACGTATTTATTATCAGCTACATGTCTAATACTCATTTTTGAAATAAATTTAGTAATTTTCAAAACGAAGCATGTAGTGAACTTGTGGGTTTAAACCTTTCTTTTACTGCAAGAATTGTGAACAAAATTTGAACTACTTATGTAACAAATTTGAATAACTTATAGAGAAAATTAGCTATCCGCGATTTTTAAAAATCGTTTGGTTCAATTCATTTTCTCTTTTAAATTGGAAAAAAAAA
>BGPR01005328.1:84875-95492 GCA_013235015.1 Araneus ventricosus
GACATATGATTTAAAAAGACATTTATACACTCATACAAAAGAGAAACCGTTTGCATGTGACATTTGTAAAAAGACATTTTCAAGAAAGCCGCGTTTAATAAGACATTTACGGATTCACACGAAAGAGAAACCCTTTGCATGTGTCTTTTGTAATAAAACATTTTCTGATAAGCAGAATTTAAAGACACATATATGGACTCATACGAAAGAGAAACCGTTTGCTTGTGACTTTTGTTATAAGGCATTTTCACAGCGGACGACTCTAAAAAGACATTTACAGACGCATACTAAAGAGAAACCGTTTGAATGTGAGGTGTGCAATAAAGCATTTTCTCTGAAGTCGCATTTAAAATCACATTTACTTACGCATACGAATGAGAAACCGTTTTCATGTGACTTTTGTAATAAAGGATTTACTCAAAAGTCTACTTTAAAAAGACATGTACGCACACATACAAAGAAACCGTTTACAACTGTCGTCTGTAATAAAACATTTTCGCTGATGCCGAGTTTGAAAGAAGATTTATACTTGCAGAAGTAAGAGAAACCGTTTTTGCTTGTGACTTTTGTAATAAAGTATTTTCTAAAAAGCCGAATTTAAAAATACATTTACAGGGCCATACGAATAAGAAACCGTTTGCATCTGACGTGTGTAATAAAGCATTTTCTCATCAACAGACTCTAAAATCACATTACAGGCACATACTAAAGCGAAACCATTTGCATGTGTCATATATAATAAAGCCTTTTCTGTCCAATAGATTTTAAAAGGAATTTTTGACGCACACAAAAGAGAAATCGTATGCATATGACTTTTCTAGTGAAACAGTTGTTTTTCAGTAGCTTTAAAGATACTCTTTCTGAAGCATGTTATAAATAATTCATAAGTTATGTATTTGTGACAAATATTAAAGTGCTTTTTTTTCAGCTTATCAGCCATTTACTGACATATTACAAAAGGAAACTTATGTCTGACATGTATTAAGATTTCTTTAAATAAATTATTTGATTAAAATTTGAAATATTTTTATATATTGCCAGAGGCACTTAACAGAACTGTTACTTTTTTTAAGTAGTAAATTGTAAGGTTTTAACAACACGAAACACTGACGATTTATTCACGAACGCACCCTAGATAAAAATCATGCTGCCGTGAAATGTGCATTAAAGCGTTTCGCGCACGGAAAATTTACTGATTTATGCGAAAAGAAAATTTTTAATAAGTTGAAACTTATATAAAGTGGAGATAGAAAAGAATGTTTCATTATATTTAAAACGGGGTGAAGAAATTTAATAATTCATTTTAAGAAATTTAAAAATTCTATAGGGCAATGTATCTCATACTGTATTTTAGTTTTGAAAACGGAATTTTTTAAAATTAATTTTGTACTTACTTACTAGAAAATACTTAACTTACTAGGAAATGTGATCGGGGGAAATGCAAATACGATAAAGATATCAAAATGAGCAAAATTGGAATTATGGTATTTAACCTCAGAGGTACAGATATATGAGTTAATTTTTCATATTATTTGAAGCTGTATTAAAAATGTTTTATCTACATGCATTAAAATTTTTTTTATAAACAAACAAAAAACATTTATATTTTACTGCAGAAAATTGGAAGCAAAATGATTCCATTTAATTACTGTATAAATGAGTAAAATCATGTTTTACTTGTTGAAGAATTCACTTTGATGACAACTTATGAATCCTAATTTCATTAGTTTTATTTTGATATTAAAAAACTAATGAAAAGTTCAGATAATCTTCAAGTTCAGATCTTCATAATAAATATGTGATTAGTTACATGCTTTTTGTCTGATGAATTGTTATCTTTTTATTAAATTATGGCGATGTAACGTTTTTTTTTTAATTACTGGGTTTTTTTATATGACTTTCCCTACCCTTTTGTATGTGTATCTTTAACTAAATCCAATATAGTAGACTCAAATTTTAAGCCTTGCAACTTGCCTCCCTTTTTTTTACAAGTTACTTAAAGCACATAAACCTCAAAATAAAACAATAATAAATTCCAGAAGAAAACTTCTTATTAGTAACATAATTCGTCGTTTGTTGCCCTCAGTCTCTGCAGATAGGTGCCGAAATCCACCAGTCTTTCTTTCACACATCGGGCGATTTACCGACAAAAGGCGAAACATACGAATTAATTGCATTAATTTTTTATACACACAATGATTGAGCTAGTGCCGTTGATTTTCTTAGTTATAAAATTTTACTCCTGCATGTCTGATTTTGCCGGCCTTTTAGCTTCTTTACTCATTAAATCCTTTTTCAATCACTGTGTTTTTAATTATAGAATTTCTGTAATTTGACTTTTTCTGCCTATTTGTAACTGTGCCTTGAATTCAATCTTTTCTAAATCGAACAGCTCTTCTTAATTTACTCTTTTAAGATGTGTAATAGAAATTGGTATTTTGCTGCACTTATTATTTAACGAAAACAGTGATGATGAAAAATAATAGTTGAAGATTTTCTACAAATTGGGCAGGGTTTTTTTTATATTTTTGCATTTTCTGGTCTGAAAAAGAGGAATATATATCTATATTTCATCTGTTTGAGATTGATTATTTTGTAAATAAAAAGAATCATAATTTATATATTTATCTTAATTCTCAATTTTAATGATAAGTTTTTTAAAGGTACTTGTATTAAAGTTGTAGATGGCTTTGCGAGAATAAATATAGCACATGGAAGTTTCTTTTCTCCAATTAATTAATACAAATATAAAATCTAAATTATCAGAAGTGGACGAGAAACGATGGTTGTTATTATCTAGTTTTCGCTAATAATGCAGAGAGATGAAATTTCGATTGAAATCTAGAAGTTGGTACACACTCTTAAAACGCTGCCAAAGCAAGACGTTGATCGCTGCATATCATTGGGGCCAAAGCCATAGGCAGGTACACTATATGCCCAAAAGTATCCGGACACTTGTAGATTTTCACATTTTTTAGAATTTCTCCGGAATGGTTTAATTGACTGCCTTTAAACTCCGGACATGTAAAGAATAGACAATAACTCACATTTTACATTGAAGATTCGGTCCTGAGGGCAATTAGGGGACCGTCTACAAACTGAGGAAGACAAAAAAGTTTTTGGCCCACCCCACTTCACAGAATACAGATAAAAAGTTGAAACTTTCAGAAATGGTAACGTTTAATGTGCATAATATTTACAGGAATTTTCGTAAACTCGGCACAAATATTTGAGAAGATATAAAGGTTTTCTTAAAAAATACCAAATTTTCTCATCTGTTTTTTGCTTATAACATGCAGACTGTTCTGTTATATTATGCGAAACTTACAGAAAAGATGACAATATGTTAGAGAAGCATTTTGTAAAACATTTAGAAAAAAATTTTGAATATTATAGGAATTATGAGCATTTTTAGTAAATAATGTTTTACTGCGCATTCGCGAAACATAGTGTAATTTTTCTTTTACAACTTTAAAGCCAGATATATAGGGCAACTTATATAAAACAATTCATTTCAATATCATTAGTACTTAGAAAGATATCGGCATTACAAGGAGCAGAATTTTAGCTCCTGTCGAAGAGAAGCTAAAAGATGAGGGGTTGTACACAAATTGATATTTTTAAACTTATATCTTTAAATATTTATATTGAATTGTATAATGGTTAGAATTTGCTGAATACCCATGAAGACTTATCAATTACGTGCATAACTTAAATTCCAGCTGATTAGGCAATATAAATAATAAAAATTTTATTACTTTAATTATATTATTTACATGATTATTAACAAGTTACATATTACATTTTTACGGCCAAACGATATTTTAAATATATTTCTTTTATGGCGAAACGATTTTTTATCTAATTAATTTCTTTTCTTAAAATATTTTAATAATTCTACATATATCTTTTTTATTTGTTACGAATATTAGATGTGTTCATGGGAATTCAGCAAATTCAAACCACTATATAATTCAATATAACTATTTAAAGATATAAGCTTTAAAAATATGAATTTGTTTACAACCCCTCATCTTTTAGCTTCTCTTCGACAGGAGCTAAAATTCTGCTCTTTTTAATGCCGATATCTTTCTAAGTACTAATGATATTGAAATGATTTTTTTTATGTAAGTTACCCTATATATCTGGCTTTAAAGTTGTAAAAGAAAAATTGCACTATGTTTCGCGCATGCTCAGTAAAACAATATTTACCAACAATGCTCATAATTCCTGTAATATTCAAAATTTCTTTTCCAAATTTTTTACAAAATGCTTCTCTAATTTATTGTCATCTTTTCTGTAAGTTTCGCATAATATAACAGAAAATTCTGCATGTTATAAGCAAAAAACAGGTGAGAAAATTTGGTATTTTTTAAAGAAAACCTTTATATCTTCCCAAATATTTGTGCTGAGTTTACAAAAATTCCTGTAAATATTATGCACATTAAACATTACCATTTCTGAAAGTTTCATCTTGTTATCCTTATTCTGTGAAGCTGGGTGGGCCAAAAACCTTTTTGTCTTCATCAGTTTGTAGACGGTCCCTTAATTGCCCTCAGGACCGAATCTTCAATGTAAAATGTTAGTTATTGTCTATTCTTTACATGTACAAAGTTTAAAGACAGTCAGTTAAACCATCCTGGAGAAATTCTAAAAAATCTGCAAGTGTCCGGATACTTTTGGGCATATAGTGTATTAGCTGCATTAGCTTTGGCGACTTGCACCATTTTAAGAGTGTGTACCAACTTCTAGATTTCAACCGAAATTTCAAATGTCGCTCATCATATCAAACGTATTTTTAAAAACCTCCTCTTTCATGGCTTCTCTCTACACGTTTATTATATCTAGCCTTGAGTTATAAATATTATGATTTGGCTGTCTACATACAGACAAATGCAGCAGGAGTGAAATCATGTGAGTGTGGGGAGAACTCAGTTCTCCCTCTTCGCCGTAGTCATATGTCTGTGCTCGCCAGAATTCCCACAAGACAGATCCTCTGTGAATTGATAAATAAAATGAATACATGGCTTCATATTATAATGAATGTATTCATTAATTAGAGTTGTGAAACTTTGATGTATTTTAACCATTTATGTGTTATTTCTTAGAATTGTGTATGCATTTTTGAACTCTTTGTAAATATTATGTTTCAATACGAAATGTGAAGAGGCATGAAAAGATAATTTTTATTTTATTGGTAATTAGTTTGTGAAAATTATCTCATGTATATATAAATGTTTCATTTTTATTATAAAGAGAATCTTTGTAGCGTTTTTTTTTTCCTTGTGTCTCTTTTTTTTTCTTAAAAATATTTTTCAAGGAGTTTTCATTATATCAAATGAAATTTCCAATTAGTAGCTACTGCTTATTGTTTTTCATACACTCTTGTCTGTCCCGTCAAAGAGACCATGTTTTTAAATTTTATTAGTGATAAACACTTATATTTTTCCAAAATATTAGGCTTAAGCGGAGTCACGGCCTTTAGCTCATTGGACCACCCAATTGGGCCCCGCACCAGAATGCTATTAATTCTCGTCTCAGTCGTGTGAAGAAACTACGTTAGGGCAAGACCGAAAAAACTTTTTGGAACTATGCCCGTCTGTCTGTGAAAGTGAAAACAAACAAAAAGAGCTTGACGGATGAATTTTGTAATGCTTTCCTAACACCAAAATTTATTATTTCTATCAAATTTTTACAAGAAATTTGTATGTTTGATTGTCCGTGTGCATGTAGACATGGCCGGCCTTTAGCTGATAGTCTATTCTATCTACATTCTAGATAGAATAGACTATCTATATACAGAGCATGTGCGACCTGCTCTAGAATGTTATTCAACTCGCACCTCAGTTCAGTGTAGGAATTAAGCTAGGGCAAGGTCAATAAAACGTTTTTGGAGTTATGCTTGTCTGTCAATGAATGTTATAACTCAAAAAGTATAATGACATACACAAATGAAATTTGTTTTGCCATCCTAACACCAAAATCGAATATTTCTATCAAATTTTACGCGAATACGCTTAGACTCTTCTGTGACCAAAACTAATCGAATTATGAAAGCCTTGACTGTGATTATTTTAGACAATCTCAATGTCCGTCTCGAGGAAGCGGTGGTCGTTCATTGGCCTAAGATGATGAAATTCAAAACTCGAACCTAAAATCGAGCCTATCTTTTGATAGCTGATTTTGCCGGGGGGGGGGGGGGGGCGGGGTTTTTGGTTTTTAAAAAATAAGCGCATTAAAACGGATCAAAAAAATAACCGAAAAAACCGGTTTTCGGTTTAAACCGGCAGGTTTTTCCCATCCCTACAATATACAACAAAAAATAACAACGAAATGCAACTAATTTTAACCAGAAAAGGTTAACGAAATTTTTTTTAAAAGCAAGATGTAGATAAGCGAATGCTAAGGGACGTTCGTGCAACTACAGAAAAACCGAGAACTCTTTTTACCGCCGCAAATTGGCGCCAAAAATAAAATAAAACTCCAACTTCCGTCAGATTCCTCCTATTCGAAATGCATCTTCCCTAGCATGACCAGTTGCTATAGCGACCGCCGTCAACTAGACATTTTGGCGGTCACAGTTCTCGTGGCGGACAGACAGTATATTAAAAATTATCCAAGTTATCTAAATTCGGCAACTCTCCCCTGCTCATTTTTTTGCAGAAGGCCTGCACATCACGTTACTCACTTCGTTAACTCCAGAGTTCACAAGCCCAGGTATCTTATTTGACGATGTTATTTACAAACAGTGTATTATTTGGCGATACTGTATCAACTTGATACCTTGTATCATGAACGAAAAAGTATCAGATTCACCTATATGATACAGACCAAAAATATCAGGTACTCCGTATCAGTTATCGGACTCGAATGATAACGATAAGTAATCTCTTCCGTCGCGTTCCTTTTCAGTCGGCTGATAAGAAGTATCAACATGATACAAGTACTATCATATGATACAAAATATCTGATACAGTTCCGGTTGGGGATAGCTTCCCGTTTACGTAGAGGTGTGATGATGAAGTGCATGTTGCCTTGGTTTTGAAGTCATGACGGGTGGGGTTGGAAAGGAGAGAAACAAATAGTTAAGTATATCGGAAAGCGGGATTCCCGAGCTGGGATTGGTATGTGTGGGATTGATATGTAATGCATTAATTTTGTGGAAAAGATACGATAGGATTTCAGCATCATACACGCGTGTAGGAACATCTCGATCGATAATGATCCCCGAAGTGGGTAGGCACTTCCTTATTAAATTATGATTAAAATAGTGGCGAGAAGAGAGTTACAATTTTCTGTATTAAAAAAAAACTAGTCAGAAAACATTTTAGCATGATTGTGACTTCCGTTTCGTGACAACTCATTTTTTTTTATAGTGGTGCTGATCTTAAATGACAAAAAACAAGATTATCTTCTGACAAAGAAAAAATTAGTTTTTTAAAACTATAATTATTGAATTATTTTTATCTCTCTCTTTAACTCTTTTGTTGTTGTACCTTGTATGTTCTCAATGTTATACTTTTGTTGTGTCGGTAGATAATTATTATTAAAATTTACTTAAATGTAAGCAATTAAATTTCACAAGTTAAAAGTTAAAGTTTTGACTTAAACAAATCGTATAGTGGCTAGTAACTGAAATATACTAGAATTTTACTTTCTTATAAATTTGCTAATCAAGGCATATATCATCATACCAACAACACAGATCCATTCCAGACACTCTTAAAATACCAATTGAGAAGCTAGATAACGCCATGAATGATCCAGGACACAAAATAAGGTATACTAAGCATTTTTATTACACTTCTTGATTATAACAAATTACACAACTATACTTCTTGACTATAATTAATTATTACAAGCTTAATTGCATTAATTTTGGCATATAATAGCATCTATCTTAATAAAACACAAGCGCATGGCCATATAGTTCTGAGTTAAATTTACCAGACAAGAAATTTTTACCTTAACATGATTGTCATAAGGAGGTTCCTCATCCTAGGTGATCACCTAAATATTTAAAACTAGTTTCTAAACCTTAATCTTACAGCCTTCAATTAAGACCATTTACAATCTAATAATTTCTAATTTTTACAATATCTAGCTTATCGCCAATGAGCAATACAGAAATACAACATATTTAAACAACCACGTGAGTCTCGATCCTAGATTTAACATTTACTCAATTTAAGATGGGTTATTAATTTTGTGAAAACATCTCTTAATAATAGTTCAATGCACTCTAAATAAACCCATCACCAAAGTCTGATTCACTGCCTAACGTTCTATCATCAAGAATTATTTTTAACAAGTTGACCATATGGGAGACAAAAGGAAAAGTTTATATTAGAAGTACTTATCTGATGTACCGCCACTGGTAGCGTCCCCCTGGGACATGTGACCAGATGTGGATTCTCCAACTTGTGATGATTCGGCGACAAGGATTTCAGATCGCTGTACGGGTTCCGGAACGTTCTCACACTTGAAGGAGCAACCGCTACACACAGCCCTGGAACGTATTAACACCTAGGACTGGAACGTGTGATACTGAAGCCATCCCACACTTTTCCTCCACTTGAGATCTATTTGACTTTCCTAAGCAGCTTCGGGCACATCAAACATCATCATTGAAAGTCTCTATTAATTCCGTCATCAAGCTCACCGTCATGAGGTCTTAGTCGATTTTTTCTCGCGTCATCGGCAAGCTATTCCAATCCTTGCGCAAGGTCCTCGTTGCCAAAAAAATCTTCTTCCGTCTCGCCTTTTCCTCTTTCTTCTTTTTTTCTTTTTAACCCAATTCCGCCTTATATTTCCAAGTTCTCTTCCAGCCAAGAAATTCACGCATAAATCATCCCTCATTGATAGGTTAGAGAAATGCACGCCCTATATCTTCCATTGGGCCGTCAGCTACAATTTACTACTCCCACTTCGCTGTAACCCTAGGTAATTATCTTATGTCACCAGAGGAATAAAAAACGTAAAGTTAATGACACTGCAGGTTCCAGCTGGGTCAGGCTTCACCACCCGTAGGATAGCATAACCTTGATTACAAAAGTCTGTCCATCTGTTGTCCCAGCACGAAGAAAGGTCCATTTGTGTGGAACGATGTATGTGTCTACCTCTTTAAGGAGGCAATCCATCCCTCAGCTATTTGCCGTGTCAGAAATCCTCGAAACGTCCGTTCTTAAGAATACAATGATTTCTCTTTCTTCTCATGCTACAAGAACTAAAACACTCTGCAGCTGTTGCTAGCCTTTCACAGGAAAAATACCACATGAAATTTCACTCATATGAATGGGGTCCCGCAATAAAAGTATTTCATTACTCCATTCAGCAACCCACAAGAATTTAGCTAATTTAAACAAAAGATTTTTCTGTTGCTAAGAAAAATCACAACACTTTTGTTAATATACCTACTTCCGTCTTTTCTTTAATGAAAGAGAAATTCATGTTTTTTGTTTTAAGTTCATATTAAACTCTATATATTAATAAACGTTTAGAATTAAAAACTATTATCTCCTTCTCTTCCAAAATTGCTCGTTACCTTTAGCCTTAGTTGCTAATTTTAATTTTGTACATTATTTCTTAAAGCATTTTTAAAAAGTAAAGACATTTCTAAAACCAAAAAGACTGATAGCAACATTTTCATTTTGTTTTTAAGTATTTCATCGTATATTTACATTTTAAAATATAAATATTTTCTATTTAATTATATTTTCTAAATCGTTATATTCTGAAAATTCTATTCATGTTCAGCATTTAATTTTTATGTTGAATTTATTTTACTAATAATAATTCTGTTGTTTGAGTTACTTATTTGTTTCGAATAAAGAAATGCTTAAAGAAAAACATATTAATTTAATCATAGAAAATCCCATCATTCTTATATACTTAATAAACATTGCAAGAAAAGGTAAAAGAAATGCGTTAGAAATAATTTTGTTCCACTTAATGATAAGAAATAATATATATAGGTAGTTTTAAAAAAACACACATATAACACATGCTAGCATAGCCAAGGCAGACATCTCGTATCAATACCCGATTGCCGACTACCCAGTTCCGTACCGACAGGAAGGGATCGGTTATCGGTTGTATCAGATACAAAAGTATGAGGCACAAGCGCGTATCAGTATCAACTTGTACCTGATACAGCAAAACCTGGTATCAACCCAACTCTAAAACAGTGTCGTGGCGTGGATAAGTTGGCGGTGTAAGCATAGTATTGTTACAGTCATGGAAAGTCGCTTCCCAGCAATGCAAGTCTTATGGTTGGGAAGAGAGTTTTACAAGGTGAAGCATGGAGTGACCTCAGCGACTCTTATGGCACGCATGACCTTGGCGACAAATTTTGCGACAAATAGATGATTCCCGAAAATGCAACCCTTTTCTCGATATTTCTGTTAGTTGCCGAGATCCAGGTTTTTCCTGAAAATTCTATGTGACGTCACGGCCTATCGGGGAGAGTATATAAGACCGCGTTTGGATCACAGCAGCGTCTTTGATCGACTGGTTACTTCACTTTGAAGCGTGAGCGTCTTCGGAGTTCTATCCGCTGTGTGAGCTGAGCTGTTATTGTCGTTACTAGTTATTTGCTGACTGTTTGTGCTGGTAGAT
>BGPR01005329.1:0-27330 GCA_013235015.1 Araneus ventricosus
AAAAAAAGCAAATAGTATCCTCAAAAAGCGGATCGATCATTTGTAATTGCTGTAAAGTAAACAAAAAGAGAAGAACCAGGAATCATTTTCATGAAAATTAAAAATTCATGACGGGTAATTTATAAGCAATGAAAAGCAGTCTTGTGATGTAAAATGATGAAGATACAATAACGAACCATTAATCGGATATTTTTGCCGTTTCTTACAGATGGAATAATTTTATTTCTTTAATTCGAAACTGGGTGGGAAAGCGGAAAGTTTCGGAATCTGTCCCAATATGACGTAACGCGCGGAAAGACCTGCGCATCGCGTTTGTGCACCCTCCCTGGTTCCTACCTTTATCTGAATAGATAATTGTTGTTCTTGCCTGAGAGCTATAAACCGTCGTAGTTCAAGCAATCCTTTGTCGGTTGACATAAGAGAGACGAGTTTCATATTTTCGCTCGAAATGCGGTGCAAAGAAATGAAATGATGCATGATTTATTTCCATTTTTCAAGAAGATTGGACATCTAAATCAATTCCTGTCACTTCATATATGGCAGCATCCTTGATTCTATCTTCAGGATGGGGAGTCAAGTTCACTTCAGCATATTTGGCGTTGAACCTTTTGCATCTAATACAATGACGGATCATTTTTCGAACTGTCCTGTGCCTTTCAATATCCCATATTCTATGAGATTTGCAATCAAAGTCTGAATACCACAGTGTAGACGTTCCTTGTGGTTGTACATAATCAGACACGCAACAACAGGATGATCTGAAGGAAGGATTATTGGAAACTTGAAATCATCATTTTCTTCTCTCAAAGTTAATCTTCTTCATTCTAAATATCCCATCTTTATCTACAACATATTGGAGAGTTCTTAATTTTTCTTCATTAACTGAGGTAAATGAAGATTTCTGTACGACGAACATAATTTTTGTTTCTGCCTCTTGCAATGCGTAAGCAAGCCTGCTAAAAGGCAAGTGTTCTTGATTTTTGCGAAACCAAAACTGCACGCGAAAACAATACCCACGCTGCAACTCTAATCAGTTTATGATATGATAAAAATTTAGTATAAATTTTTGAATATGCAATGACACTATTAGAGAAATAACAATCGATTTTTCTTCTCCGCTTTAACAACGTTTTTATCATGCCAGGCCTTCCCACCATCTTCGATCGAGCAAACAACGTGTGGAATTTTACACAAGATTTAAACTCCCAGGTACATAATTCCACTGATCTTGTTCATTCTAAGCTCTTATTTTCTTCACTCGTTTTACCACAAACACTGCCAATTGCTCATCCTTTTTAACCCTTCAACCGGCTGAAACGTAGAAAGTCGCTCTCTGATGACTATTCTAAAACCAGCTCCGTCGCAGAAAGTCGTTATTCGATTATTACTCTTAAACCAGCTCCGGCGTAGAAAGTTGCTCTCTGTTTATTACCCGAAAACCGGCTCCGAAACATTTGAATTCACCATTTAGCTACAGAGAGGTCGTTTTCAAAGCATTCAGCTGAAAAATTTTTGCCGTTCAAAGGGTTAATCTAATACAAACAGTTCTCGGAATCTGATCAGTAATAAAGAGATATTTTACAAAGGCCTTCCGAATCTGTACATATGGTTTCGACCGATCTCAAACCAAAGACAACAGTCTAATAGCTCCATTTTTGAATTCTCGCCTTTTAGAGGGGCTGCTCTAGATCTTGCTGCTTATAAGCTACAGGTCACTATTCGATAGTTTAAGGAACATAGAAAAATGCAAGTAGCATAAGCCTATTGATTATCATCAAAAACAAACGTGCTAGCTATGGTTTGAGCTCTTACGTCCCTTAAATCCATCTTGGTATTTTGTAATGCGTCTAGTCGTGTAATTGTTTATCCCATTTATTAAATTTCTGAACAACCTCTTCCTGTAGGTATTTGCAGTATTTTCATCCCAGTTGGACTTAATTTTCCAACTTTTTTGTAGAATTATTTTGGATATCAAAATTATGGAAGAAGTAACACCAATATTATCGAATATTTTGTGACATTTGTATATAATGTATCTCTTTGCTACTTTTGCGCCTTCACTTTTTATTTAAAATAGGATGCCAATTTTTAATGTGGTATTCTTGATGTTCCAAACAAGAAGGACTGAGACATCTTTTAAGCTAGAAGAAACCTCTTTGAAATCATCATACTTCTCTTTTATGGCATCAAAAGAGTTGTGTTGCCAGCCACGTAAATCAAACTTTCCGAGAACCATGATTTCTTTTTATCTCCGAGATGTAGTAGAGGAAGGAGAGGGCGTGGCAGCTTTAGATGTAGTGAGGATATTTTGTGTGTTCTGTCTTACATGTGTTATGTTTTATCTGTTGTGTCCAACTTTTAAGAAGATAATAAATGATTGGAACTAAAAAAAATGAAGTTGTGATTTTTTGTCTCCGATCCTAATAAGTTAGATTTAGATAAATAATGAAATACAAAAAAGAACCCTCGTGACAATTACCAGACTTTCCATGAAGAAACGCCACTAAAGTTTGGAGAAGAACGTTTGGTGAATATGTTGGAATTAAATGTTTAATGAATTAAACGTTTTCATTGAATTTTCTGAAGTTTTATCTACCTGTTTGCTGGAACAAGACAACTGGAACTTTTCGTTCCAGGGCACATGACTATGTATTCTCGCCTTTGGCATTTAAAACAGTTTATTTTATTCCTACATTGTTTCACTTGATGTCCAGCCTCGATAGCAAATTTCCTTTTCTCGCAATAAAGCTCTTCTTCCCTGCAAATTCAAATTTAATACTTGTTTGCAATCCTCACTTCCACGATGCTTTTCATTGCAAAATACACTGAACTTGGAGCACAGTTCCTATTCCCAGCAAAAGTTCAGTAGCAGTGGACATATTCTTTTTCGGAGGTTTTGTTCTTAGAAATAGTTTTAATAGAAAATCCTTTCATCGCCAGTGTTATTCTTTGTTCATCTTCCATTTCATTTCTCAAGCCGAGATTTTTCTTTTTTATCGCTTAAATGGCTACTCCTTTGCCACGCTCTGAGAACTTCCTCGGGCAAGCATGATTCAAAAAGGGAAAACTGCTTTGAAGATTAAAAATTAAATTTTTTCTTGGGTTTAAAGAAAAGCATAGCAAACTGAACTCTTCAATCATGAAAAGCCATATTTGCGTTTTTAAATAACTTTTTTGTATTTTTTTGAAAGTTCAAGTAACAAAATTTGAACAAAACTGGCTTGGGATACAAAACAACTTTTGAAATATATATCACTTCTGAACTTACACCAGAGATATTCACTAGGATAAAGATCACCGTTGGCCACATTTATGCATTTCTTGCCACAGTGGAGGTTGCATTCATTTTATCAACTACTACCAACTTTGGCAGCATTGTAATCCAAAATCATTTTGGGGTTTCCTATGTTTCATCATTCTGCATACTTGAAACTACAAGTGCATTTTCCCTCTTTATTTGGTACATATGACACAAGATACTCAAATCAAAAACGTTACTGCTTACAGCTCTTCATTTGTGTCTACGAATACATATTCGTGCATATTTCGTGGACATCCAGTAACCATTAAGTAAAAAATTATCAATTTTCCATGATTATCTGAGTGGCTATCATTTGGAATTCCATCTTTCAATTGAATATATTCATCGACACTCAACTTCTTTTGATTCAGTCGGATGAATAATAATCGCTCCGCCTTAATTTTAGCATACATAACAACAATGTATTGATGTAAAAGTTTTCTGCAGTTCGGCAAACGATCTTTTGTCGATTGCACCATTAAACGATGAATAAAAAAAGACATTGCAGACACCATCTTGTTAATTTAATTTCATGTTCCTGGTTGAATTTGATTGATATTAATTAGTATCCATCCTCGTCAAGTGGAAACATGAGCGAATATTGTAAGGCGATATACGAAATGTGCGTCTTGAAAATGTTCTTCAACTTATTACTGCGCATTGTCAGGACAATGTCAAATTTCTCAAAGACATTTCCGGAAATGATTATGTTAACTGTATTTATTGCCGGTGCTTAAAGACATTTTTAGGACCTTCCTTTGGTTTCTTATTTGCTTTATTAAAGATCTCTAGGTCTTCCGTTGGTTTATTCTCTATGGCCAGTTTTAATTTTTGAACGTAATGATTATGTCCATGCTGCATCTTATGCAAGGATTGGATTAAACTTTTGGTAGACCTAGGAATCACAGTACAATGGCGTTGTGCTTCAGTTTTTTCGTTGCCAAAGAATATAGGAACTTCGCTTCTTAGTGAGAAGCGACATAAGAGCCATGCCCTTGTCATATACTTGGCCTTGAATTCTAAAAGAAGGCATAAATACTATATAGTCCAGCATAGGCAGTGAGGTTTCAAAGGAAGCTATTGTAAACTGCTTTTGTATTTATGGTTCAGGCTTCGAAACCTGTGATAATCTGTCATTTAACACTTCATTAGTTATAATAATTGGGGAAGCTCTGGTAAAGAAACCTTTCCATTTGAACAGCACAATCCTGATGTCTCGGCTTCAAACTTCAGAGCAGCACAAAATTTGCACTTTGACGGAATTCTGCAAATAACTTTCTATGGAAAATTGAAATAGTTCAAATTATAATGAAAATCTTCGTCTCTCAAATAAAGCTAGTTACTTGCATTCAATGAGACTTGTCTCACTCTTTCTTGTTGGAATCCATTACATAGAGCATCAATTATTTCAACCAATATTCGATTCTGATATGCAAGTGCATTGCTTTGAATCCGTTGCTCTCGATCTTCTTGCTTTCAGTAGCTCTTGAGTTTAAAGTTCGTGACGCTCATTTCTTTCTTCAATAATCTCATTATTTCGTCTTACAAGTGCACGTAATCGGTCGTCATCTTTTCTATATTCAGCTTTTAGTCTGGTTATTTCGCCTCGCAATTGCCCGCAATCGAATGTTAGAATGTTTACGATTAATTTCTTCAGCAGTTTCATTAGCTCGTTTCTCAGCTCGTTGATTTACATCCAATACGATTTTTGCACTTCAGGTTGTGGCGAGACGTGCGACTGCTTTTGATGCATTTTGGTGAAACGTGCAGGATTAAATGCGTTTCTCTTTTTTTTGGACATCTATAAAGTAATTATTTTTTGAAGTTTAAGAAAAATCCCTAACTGATTTGACAGTTTCTTTAAACTAAATAAAACAGTTTTCCTCTTCCTTCAGCAATCTTGTTCTTTCGTATCTCAACTCGTTGCATTATATGTAATTCAAGTGTTTTTTGCGTTTTTTTCTTCAGCTTGTTTGTGCACTGCTGCGAGACATGCAAGATTAAATGCCTTTCTCTTTCATTTTGGCATTTATAAGTTATATAATTTTAAAAATTTAAGAACAATCACTGAATGATTAGGAAATAAAACAATTTTTCCCTTATGCGTTTTTCGTTGTTTTCGTTATTCTGTAGAAACGAGATTTTATAAACTTGAATGACACTACACACTGATAAGGTTGCTGCACGTGCTTTGCTACGTAATAAAAGCGGAAGTAAAAATTCTGAACTGGAGTTAATATTCAAAGAAAGCAATATTTTTATCATGATTTTAACAGTGGCAAAAATACGTGAATAAAAAATTTGATGAAATAATAAAATGAGGTTGAATTTAATTGCAACAATAGAAAGATTGCTATAAATTGTGTTTAAAATAAACTTTTAAATATTTATTGAAATTGAGGAAAACATTTAGCGCTAATTAAATTTGTTGCTTTAAAAAATAATTTTTTGCTCTTTAAGATCATTAAATCAAATTCGTGCAACAATTATTTAAAAAATTATTGCCATAAAAAAGTTGGTAAGTTGAGTAAATTATGTTATTTAATCAAATATATTGTGAATTTATTAATTTTGAAAGCTGAAAATAGCACAGTTGACGTAAAAATGAACCCCAGAATGGCATGTGCAAATTTCCTGTCGCTAGTGTTCACCGTTTAGGAGGAGTTCGTGTATTTTCTTCTTTATATTATAGATTTAAGCGCAACAGTAAATTTGCGAAGTACATTTGCCTTTCTGTATTTCTTCAGATGGTAACGGATTTGTAGATGTCTTCAGAAGTAACTAATGTATTATAGTAAATCGTTTATAATGTATTTTCTTTTCATTTATGAAGAACATCAATAAAATTACATAATGCAATGTTATCGATATTAGTTATCTTACATAGCTTACATTTTATTTTGAAATATAATTAATTTAATTTTCATAAAAGTTATTTCGTTTAAAATTAAAGTGCAACCGTAAATTTGCGAAATGCATTTGTCTTTCTATATTTCTCGAGTTATAGAAATCCTATTTTGTGTAAAAGTACAGAAATGACTAGAATGTAGATAATAACAGTTTTAAAGATAAAGTTTTATTGTGTATTGTTCTTTTAAGAAAATCGATAGGATGTTGTTTTCTTCAATAATATGGCACTCTCCCAGTCTGTATATCGTCGCTTTTCGGGCTGGTTAACGCTGCTTTATACGATAACAGTTTTTCATTCTCCAGCCGATGTTCGTCATCCTTGTTCCTATGATAATGATTGTTGAAACAGAAACTTTGTGCCTAAAGTTCACTTATGAACATTGCAATCGTCCCGAGAAAAGTAGTTTTCCCTATCATCGAAACTGTTATATATCATTTTATCTGTCGTGGCATGTTCGAACATATATTTAAACTAATCCTAACCACTCTGTCTTATAGTGAATTTTCGTTAAGACTTTTATTTATCAAAAAATTAGTTAATAAACAATATTGAAAGATATGGGTCTCCTCTGAGTCATTTATTACGGTTTTAAAACTAGAAATTGCCATTTTTCATGATTATTGAATCTTCCTCAATAGATTTCCCCTTCTGAATCTTACTTTATCTTTCAGAAATTTTATTTTTTCGTTGTTGAAATAGTCATCTACCACTCGGCTTTTATAACATGTTCAAGAAGACGCCGAAAAAGGCATCTCCTTCATCACTTAAGCGTCCAAAACCACAAGTCAAGGAAAGTGCGTAGATCGCCCGAATATTGCCCTTCCCCTTTCTGCGTTATGTGTGATTGATTGAATATCCGAGGCTCGTCCTTGGTTCAGTAGAGTAGCTCATTCTGAAGGAAGGAAGATCCGAACTCATTTCTTTATACAAATCCCTCTAATAATCATCGGCTAAGCAGTGTCTTCATTTGTATATCAACCGCTTAAGAATATGAGCTGTCATTTCGATTTTTGAGGGAGGGTAGAGATTGATTGATTGAGATTTAATGGCGCAAGAGCCATTCTTGGCTAAACTGCGCCAATCAAATGGTAAGATTCTCAAATCAAATGGTAAGTTAAAAATGGTAAAACAGGATAAAACGAAAAAGTTTTAAAATTTGAGAAAAATATACCACAATGAGACAAACAAGCTAAAATATGTTAAATGTATGTAAAAAAATCAGTAGCCTTTAAAAAGTTAAAAATGTTTGGGAGGGAGGGTAGAGAATTTCCTTTATGTTTGAAACAGGAACTCAGGCATTTGAGTATTTTGAGGTCCCAGGACTAAAAGGGCTCTTAGAAATCAGAAAGTTAATCACTAGGATTTACATTAAGATTAAGAAACATTATTGCAAATTCAGGATATCCTTTGAGTCATATGTACGGCGTTTCCGAGTCAAAATATCACCTCCTCTCGAGATTATTGGCACTGGTTTGATGGGTATCCCTTTGTTATACACTTTTCTTTTACTTGTTTTTTTGATGTTTGCAAAAATGGAAATTTGTAATCGATTTTACACCCACTTCTCGCGTATTAGGGTTTTGAAATTTTGGACATTTTTGCATTCTTGGTAATAATGTACTATTTTAATATTTTCAGAACATAATTATCAGTGAATCGATTAATTTAATAAAATTTTGAATACACGATAGTTGCGCTACCTTGTAGGGATTTCAAGCAAGCCATTCGTTAATATTTATTGACCGAGCGAAGCGAGGTCTTCATTTTAACTCCAGCATTTGTCTGTCTGTAAGTTTGTTACGCGATTACAACCAAATGCGTTGTTCGATTTCCTTCAAATTTGGCATAAATATTTCTTGAAGCAATAGAAAACGGTGTTTATATTTTATTTCTATTTATTTTAATTCCATAATAAAATATTTATTTTAATTCCNTAATAAAATATTTATTTTAATTCCATAATAAAATATTTATTTTAATTATATATTATTATTATTATTATCAATTTAATTGGTAATAAAAGAGTGAGTGGCAACATTAAGATTATGACATCAGAGTTGTAAATAAACGCAGTTCGCTTATCGCTTTGTATCGCTATCGGCATTGCGCTAAATAAGTGTTATCTATTTTTATAATCTTTGGCTATCTTTTAGTTCTAAATTTATATTTAAACTCATTCAACATCTAAATAATTTCTTTTATACCTTATGAGCGGCAGTCAGCAATTTTAAGAACTCTCAAAATTCCATTGTAATTGTTAAGCGTAAATGAAATTATCAGACGCTTCTCGCCAAGATAATTTCGCCTGCCTTATAAATCATCTGATCTGCAACACAACGACTGCTTTTGGCTTATATAAATATTTTTGCCAAATTGTTATATTTATCGGCAAGTTATTTTGAATTCCATCTTCTTATTTCTAACGAAATGAGTCTGAAAAAATATATTAATTTGATGCCTATTTAATAGTGAAATTTTCTCGGTGATTTTTTTAAATAACTTTTTTAAGGATTGAATTTTTCTATGATTTTTTGGTGGCACCTTTCTCAAATTATTACGATATGCCGCCTAAAGATAAGCAAAGTAAAAAAGCTAGAGATGTTTTGCTAATTCAGCAGATTGCGAACCATTTTATCCATATTGGCTCTAAATTCGCACCTTAAGAATTGCTCTAAACTATTGTACACCAGTGTATCATCTCCTTGTAAGTCAAATTAGATTTATGATGTCTGGTGTCCCTACAAACAATGCTGTCTTCACCATGAATAACATTTGCTAAGCTAAGCTTTTAAAAAATGCGATAAAGAGAAAATCTTAGATTTTTTTTTGGGGGGGGAGAGGTCTACTGTTCACAGAACTACTAGTAAATATTAATCATAAATTAAGAACTAAACAGAAGAAAATAAACAAAATAAAAATATCTTCTTTTTAGCGCACTAATAAAAGTGTTTTTATTACTTTTTAGTGTTTGAATTTGTTTTCATTAAATTTATTTCATTCTTCAGGCACTGTTACATAATTACCTCAGTGACTTACCTCAGTGCAACATGCATGTCACGATCTTTCTTGGCTTTGACCCTGTATAACTAAGTTACAAGCGGAGTTTCACTATCCCGTAAATCCATATTTTAATTCCATGCTTAGCATATAGCTTTTGAAATATCTGCGAATAGCAATTTAATTTTTAATTTTTGCAACATTTTCAAATAGATAATATAGTCTAATAGAATTTCTATCCATTTTTCCCAAATTTCTCGAACGGGAGCAAGTTTGTCTGTGCCTTTTCTTTCTTGACGAGATGATTTATTAGCAAAGCGAACGACGCTGGAAAAATTCGAATTTTTGCAAACAAAAAAGAAGTAAAACAAAAGCTTGTCAAATAGATTTAACAAGATTTTGCGTGAAAATCATTCAATAATGGTTTATAAGAAAATTTGTCATTAGTCTGCGTTACCCAACACGTTTTAATTATTTGCTGTATATACTGTCGTATCAAATTTAATGTTAATGAACAATTAATTACGCAAGTTATTTTCACAACTCTACATACATTTCACTTCATCCATACCACATACATGTTTTACTTTTATCATTTAATTTTATTTGAAAATGTAGAAATCATAACATGCATTGAACACTCCTGTAAAAAATCTCGAGTTAATTTAATTTCTTCTAAATTGTGCTCATTTTTATAAAACGGCATTTATTCCCTGCACTTCAGAAGCATTACTGACGAATCTCTTGTAATCACTAGAAAATTAAATTTATTGGAACAAGAAAAACGCTCTCATTAAATGTTTCCAAAGTTCTTTTCAGTTGATGCTTTAGAGAATTTAAATGTCATTATTTTCTCTCATTTGAAGGTGAATTATTATGTAACACATAAAAATATTTTTCAGCTATTATGTTGAGACTTTCGAATAATTAACGTTCATTACAAAGTCTGATTTGATGTTGTTTGACTTCATTCATTGCTATGTATAAAAAGTGATTTTATGTTAATGTCAAAGTAAACATTATGAGCAACCATTTTCTTAGCAATTTCAATTGTTTGCAAAGAATCTTTGAAATTTGTGTCCTTAGCATGCATTTGTAAATATTTAAACCCTTAAAACATATTTAGGCTATAATGGGAATCATTAAATTTACTATTACTTAACAAATAACGATTTTTATGTTTTGCTGTGATTCTTTGGGTAAATTAAAATGAGTTTTTACACGCTTATACTTAACATGATTTTTGTATTATATTTGCAAAATTCGAATTTTTTCACTCATTTACTGATGTGTCCGTGTTTAGAAGTTTCATACACGTGTGTGGTCTTGTTGAAAATACAATATTTTCTTACCTTAAAACTTCGATTAACCGTCGCTCTCTGGAACAGGGCTGTGACGGATAATCGAAGAGACAGTTCAGAAATTTATATATATGTGTGTGTGTATATATATATGTGTGTGTGTATATATATATGTGTGTGTGTGTATGTGTGTATATATATATGTGTATGTGTGTATATATATATATATATATATGTGTGTGTGTGTATATATATATATATGTGTGTATATATATATATGTATGTATTAGGGCGGGCCGAAAAAGTTGAAGTATACTCTATCTTTTTGAGATAGTGCGGAAAATTTGCGAACTCCCATCATTAAAAAGTGTACGAAATCTTATAATTCTGAATTGATATCTTCTGTCGCCTCAATGGGCAGAAAGTTGTGAAAATTGGACTAAAAATGGTCAAAATTCAAAAATTAATAAAAAAATCACAGATTTTGTTGCTCTGTTGTGGTAGTGCTTAACAGTTACTATTTATTAACAACAACACCTTTACAAAATTTTAGAATTATAGGTTAATATCTTCTGCCGCCTCAACGGCAGTGAATTTTGGAAATTTAAGGCGAATTTTTAAATAAATACACGTTTTACTTATATCATTATAATGCGAATAGAAACTTGATTCAACCTTTGAAACATTCAAATTACAAAAGCACTATATTTTGTAATCTTTTTTGGACTCAAATTGTGACATTTGTTTTCTGGATTCTAGTGTAGCTCTGAGAAATCCATCCCTGTTCTGCTGTCCAACTCTTTTTACTTTCTCGTATACAAAGAGAAAGTATTGTAATCGTCAAAAAAATTCGAACTCGAGATTTTGATGAATCTCCACGTTTTAGACCTCCCTGAGTCCGAAAAACACAATTTTGGAATTATGTCTGTGTGTCTGTCTGTGAACACGATAACTCGAAAATTATTAGAGTTACGTGGGTGAAATTTGGTATGTGGTCTTTAATTTGTATGTTTCTATCAAATTTTGGAGAAACTCCGTCAACGGGAAGTCTGTCTATCTGTATGTCCGCGGTCATGTGAACGCTATAACTCAAAAACTTGAAAAGCTAGATGGATAAAATTTCATACACAGTTTTATCTTCATGAATGTAGGTCCGCATAAAATTTTGGGCCAAATCCGTCAAAAAATTGACTGTCTGTATAATCGCATCTCCAACGAATCAGTTGTGTCCACGCGCATGCGTACTGAATGCAATTTTCTGTGCACGGTATTTATTGACTCCTGCTTGCCGCTTTTTTTCATCCGATTCTTCATGCGCATACGTATTGGTAGCAGTCTGTGCACGCGGAAGGATTATGCGACTTTGTCCTTGAGCCAGCTAGACTAGAAATCGGTACGCATCTCTTTGAATTTGATTCTTTACCTAAATATTTTCTGATAGTCATTGGATCCTGGGTTACAATAGGTTCGAATTTTCTTATCCACGCGGTGGGAGGGGAAACAGCACTTTTTTCGAGAAGTATACGAGAAAGTTTAGGGGAGAACACTCCCGCTGGTTCTGGAGGCTTCAGTGACGAGTTTCACAATTCGCTCAACTGCTTTCGTGTGTGGAGGAAATTTAACAAAATTCCAGCCGTCCATTGGCACATCATGCTGTATCATCTTCAGAAGTTCATGAAAACCGATATGTCTGAGAATGTAGGAAGTGTGACATAAAAAACTTGCCAGTCAATGAGATCTCCGTAGTCTGCAGGTCCAAAGTTAACAGCAGGAACAACGAATCTACGAACACAATTTCCATTTGGGCCAATTTAAGAATTTATGAATATGTAACCAATGCACTATTGAATGATTTTAGCAACCTTATTTTTCTGGGATGTGACGGCAGAGTCGAAAACTGGAGTGTTTAATGGTGTAATTCGCAGGCTTTAATTGAAACTTCATCGACCAATCCAATGGATTATCTGCTTACTTAATTTCAACGAGTTTCCATTACGACACCTATTTCAGAGCAAGTTTTCTGGTCCCTCGTTTTACACCGGAATAAATGAAAATGTGTAAAAACAAGAAAAGTGTATTAAAAAAATTCAAATACCTATTTTCATCGATGGAAGAAACCAAAAATTCTGTGAAACGGACTGAAGAGTACGGCAGTCAAAACAAATCGATTCGTAATTGATGAAAACTGTCGAAATTTAAGCAGAAGAATTCCAAATGAAGTGTTATTCAAATTTTACTAAATTGAATAGAGGAAAGATGAGACCAATCAGATAGAGGCGCAATAAACCACAATGTGCAAGACACCGATCGAAAGATGAAGTGCGCTTGATACCGATAAAAACATCAATGTACATCCAGACTGCCTCTCTTGGTGACAAACAGTTGGCGATACTAAGAGAAATGAAGCAAGACCGCACCCTACACCCCAGGTTAACCAGTAACCGATTCTGATTTTCGAAAGACATACTGATACTTAAAATATTGACATTATTTTTTAAAAGATATCTATTATAGTCCAGTAAAATGGTACATTTTGGCATGCAAAAGGTCGGGTAGTTTTGATTTTTGGATATGTTATTAGTGTTGGGCGCGTGTCCTAAAATCCAAGTTTTTGACCTCGTCGCGCCAAGGCGCACCACTTGAACAAAACTTTTTACAATAAAATTAAAATCTCTGCTTTTCTTTTGTATGATTTCCAGATATTTAATAGGACCGAAAACACTCCTGTGAAAAAGTTAGATTTTTTGTAAATATTGATACTGTCTTTCTTTTTTTTTATGTATGTGTTTATGTGACTTTGTACTTTATAGTTTAAAGCTTGCCTAAACTCTAAACATTAAAAGATGAAAAGAAAATCTTAGAACATTTTAAATACAAATGAAAATTCTTTATAATTTATTGGTCTTAAAGTATGAAATTTTTGAAAAAAATTGTTAAAATGTAATAAGTTGTAATATGTTTATAATTCAAGATTTTTTTACTATATATATGAGCAAGTTTTTGAACTTCGAAGATAGTGATAAGTTTACTTTTTTCCCTTGCTGTGCCTATTTTATATTTTAATATGCGTACATATTACTGATATGCGTACATATTACTGATATGCGTACATATACATGCCCATATTTTAACTGCTGACATTTTTTAATATGGCATTATTTTTTGTCTAATTTAACAAAAGAATAGCCTTACATTTTGGATTATTTACATAGTATTGTTCTTATGAGTTGAACTAAACTGTAAAAGCATCTCACTTGGTTGAAAGTCATATATTAAATTGTGAATTACAGCTTTTATAATATTTTATTTTAAGTCCTTATAAAGTGCTTATTTTTAGTTTGAAAAGTAGAGTGGGAACCCTGTTTCTGTAGTGTGTGTGTTTTCTTAAATAAATAAATCACATTTTTGTTAGAAATTTTTCAGTGTCAGTTAAATTTTGTTCAAGACAGGGTGTAAAAAAATATTTTTTTTATTTTAAAATTTTTAATTTTATGCAATAGTAGCCATTACATACATACCTTACACTTGAGTTAAATCCTGATATTATTACTTCGATGAAAATCATTTACACCCTGGTTCAAGAAAAAATCACTTGAAAACAATTTTAACAAGAACAATTTTAAAAAACATACCAAAAACAACAAAATCAAAAACTACATGGAAGTTAAGTGTTGAAAATTTTAATGTGCTGTGTTCAGATAAGATAGTATTAAATAAATAAGGAAATAAAAACTTTATTTTATCACAATTTATTTTTTAGTACGTTTAAAATTTCTACAAAAGCATCTGCTTTTCGTTTCTTTATTTCAAGAGCTCTTTCTTGAGCATCTGCTTTTTGTTTCTTTATTTCAATAGTTCTTTTTTGCATCTCGTTTTGTTTCTCCATTGCCTCTGCACATCTTTTTGTGGCTGTTGCCACTTCAGTTTGGCCTTCAACCAGATTCTTAGCATTTTCGCTCTTCAAAAATAAAGGTTTGCTTCGCACCCGCTTCTTTAAAGACTGAACTCTGGCATCTTTGGCTTGGGGTGTGGCTTAGGGGGTCTTTGACTGTGGGGTTCTTGACAGAGGAAGAGATGCGGAATGGTTGCATTCTTCAACATTGACAACACAGTCAAGTGTGTCAGGCAGGAGGTACTCCACAAAGTCTACCTTGTTAAATTCCTGCGTGTAGGGCTGAATATTTAATTCCTTTGACACAGTCCCGCTAGTTGATGAGGCTGGATTTTCATCCACTCTTGGAATAACATACACCTAAAAAAGAAGTGATTCTTTACTAATCTATATAACGTTAAAAATTACTTTCATCTAATAAACAAAAAAAGCAATGTTAAAAAAGTAAGACATATTTATCCAAAATGCTACCCCACATTCTATATTATATATGTCAGACATGATACAGGCTTGGAACAAAAAAAATCTGAACTTCATAAATAATAAATCGTGCCAAACATAAATAATGAGGACTAAAATAAGTATGATTTTAAAAAATATTGTAGAATTATTTTATAATAGATTCTTTATTCTTTCCATATTCTATTTGCACCTAAGAAAACTCGTAATTCTTTTCAAAGCGGGTTGCACTCATTAGTATACACTGGACACAGAGAGAAAAAAATGTAAAACCATTTCATATTTAATACAAGTTTTCTATGACTGTTTTATATATTACATTGTCGACTCTTCTCATTAGTATTTTTTTGTTTTCTTAAATTTGTTCAATCTGTAACATTTTTTTTTATTCTTTAGATAAAATAAATATGTTGCGAGGATAGCATATTCAAGCATTAGTTATACATATTATCAAAAAAGAACTATTAGCATTTAGTAATACTGATATATTTCTTACATTATATATAACATTTTAGGAATGTGTACCCTGAACTGGCCAGTTAACACAATAAAATTTAATTAAAAAAATACATCATTCTTACTTTAGGCATTGATTCGCTGTCTACTATATCCAACCCCTCAGCAGCACCCTGCCCAATTAGAAGAAGAATCCTTTCATCTAAAGGTGTAAGAGGTTTCTCATCATTCCTTCCCCCTCCAGTCTTTAGCCTTGCAGCTTTGAAGATGCTGTTCTTCTTTTTGCTGTTTTTCTTTTGATTTTTTGTCTGATCAACACTAAAATAAATATACAATATTACTAAGACAAATTTTAACTCACAATGATTTCGCCTGGCTCAGGTCCAGCTATGATTACCCCCTTTCCCAAATTACTGATAACTACAACAAATGTAAATTTGATATATAATAATTTCACATATTCAGTAAGAGAGTAAAAAAGATGTCTATTGATTATCTGCAATTGTGGATTCACTTGACTGAATTAAAGACATTGTCTGCTTGTTATCAAGTTTTTCTTTGCATGAGTCATGTAACTTCCATGCCCATCATAAATTAAAATATTAGCTTATTGCAAATCTAAAGAATATTGGATAAAGCCTTAACCTTTAGTCTATTTTAGCACTATCTTAATTTTATCGCTCATATAAATGATCTCCTTAGTAAACATTAAAAGGTAGCATTAAATCATTTGCTGATGCAATAAAAAATATATCCCTTTTTTGCAATTGGCTGATTTCTTATATGCCTTATGTGATGATTTCGGTACCAAAATTGGGGTTACCCAGTTTCATATCTTTAATTACGATCAGTAATATATCTTAAAGTAATATTTAACTAATATCTGTCTAACAAATTGAGCTTAAGTAATTTTAAAACAGTGATGCATGTGAAGCCTATCCCTATGACCACTTTATCCCATCTTATTAAAAGTACTATAAAATATTATCTGTAAATAATTCAGCTTATCTGTTATGAGGAAATATTCTTGAGATCTATATAAAGCTTTCTGCAGAGTCAATCCAATGAAAACTTAATTAAGCAAAATGTAGGAGAGAAGTTAAATTGGGTATTAGAACTTCAAACTGCTACATAAGCAAACAAAATGGGTGCTTTCTCCAATTAAAGTGTTTCAATTATATTGGAAAGTGTTTTGAATGTTAAACTTAGTTCTTAACTATTCAAAGCTAAAATTAAAAAAAATTACATTCATACCAATATTCATTACAAAGTTATAGCATATAGAATTGATGCATGTCCACTTCCACCCACCTGACCACTTATTTCAATAACCTTAAATCGTATATAAATCGTAACTTTAGTATTTATTCTATAAAAGTTGTAAATTAAACTTAAATTGCCAAAGTAATTATACAAAATTCAAAATACCATTAAAGAAAAATCCAAATAGTTATTGGGTGAGAATTTCTACTAAATATGAATTACTTAGCAGGTAATATTTATTATTGTGGAATATTTAGGGAATAAAACTACTATTAAATAATGGCGTATTTATTCTCCTTCACATATGCGTATTAAATAAGAAAGTAAAGTTAAATAAATCCCAAATCAAACGACAAATTGGTATTGTTATCAAATAGGCATGTATAATTGAATTGTTATATAACAAGCATTTTTCATAAATTCAGACATAATATATTTTGAAACTGTTAAACAAATATTCAAACAAGTATTATATAAAAAAATTTTAAAGTCAATTCCTACTTAGGTCAACAAAGAAAAATTTTATTTTAGTTACTTTTCATTAAATAATTGCAATTAATATAAACATGTATATACATATGACAGAATTACAATATTAAGTGACAAAATAGAAAGCGAATTTACTTGCAATTTTCCATTATCCTTTTTATATATGGTGTTGGATTATTATTTTTGTTTGTTACTATTTATTCGCTTTCTATTTTTTTTTTTTTTCGTTTCTAATTTATGAAACTCATGGTGGTCTATAATTTCTCATTCTATCTATATCTTCTAATGCTCCATTATTGCAAGGAACCTTTCCAGTGAGTTTCGGGCAGTCCAGTTCTTCAATTAATAGTCCATCTAATGATTTCACGCGACTCAAGGCGACATATGCTTGACCTTCTGCAAAGAGTTTTCGTCGTAGATATATTACTGCATAATCTACAGTGCTACCTTGCATCTTATGTACTGTTGCTGCCCATGATAGTATTAATGGTAGCATTCTTCGTTCAGCAGTACCGTATTTGCGTTTGGCGGGAATTGCACTGATATTGGCTCGATTCTGTGAACACCATTATTGCCAAAGTTCACAGTGACTGATGGAATGTCTTGTTCATACATTTGCGCGCGGCGGAAATTAGGCCAATGAATTTTGGTGATGAATCTAATCGCACCATTAACCAAACCCTTCTTCACATCAATATTTGATCTTAACATCACTTTAGCTCCGACGAATATCTCTAATTCTGCAGGAAGACCGCCAGTTTTATTGATGTCAGTTGGTATTATTTTACTCATATCTAATGCTTCGCTGTTACGTGTGCGTGTAGCATCTACCAACTGGTCTTGCGCTTTGATTCTCGATATTGCAATTCCCTTTCTTCTGAAGTGTTGTAATACTGCATCATTATGTTTTGTTACTTAGTCGTTGATCGGGTAGATACGTAGTGCCTTTTCAATTGAGAACTCGCCATTCATATCATCAGTGTTGCACACTTTATTCAATAGCACTGGCATATGTCTCTGTTCCCCATCTCCCCGACTCTTAATGCATTTAATAATTCAACAAATGTATTATCGCCTTGCTGTCGCATATTGTCTCGAAGCTCTACTAACGTGAACAGTTGCCATAGATGTATTGCTGGAGCCATGTACTGTGGTTGATTGAAAACCTGAGATCCTCGGATTGGTGTTAGTTGCATCAAATCACTAAATACTATCAAATTGATACCACCGAATAACACGTTGTCTGTCTTCAATTGCTGCAATCGTTTTTCTATCATGCATAACATCTCATATGGCACCATTGATATTTCATCAATGAAGAGGAACTCGATATCTTTCCATTGTTCACGCATAACTTTCAGATAATTTCCAGTTAGCTTCTGCATTGGCGCTATTCTTCCATCTTTCTGAACTGGTAATCTCAATGTGATGGGTAATGTTTGTCCTCCTACCAGGCGAACTGCGACACCCTTTAAAGCACACACCTTTACAACTGGCTTGCCTTCAGCATATAATTGATCTATTTGATTCCTTAGAAGCTTGAATAGGAATGTTTTGCCAGTTCCTGCGTTGTCTGTGATGAAGAGCCTCAAGCGATTTTGACTGCCATTCAGTTGTTCTTGCACACAGCGTGTTATATTAACGAATATCTCTCGTTGTCCTACATTCATTGCTTGCTTTGCTCTTTCACATTGCTCTTCATTCATTCGTTCTTCTTCAGGGCTCTCCACAATATCATCATGATCTAATGGCTCAGGCTCTCGGTTCAGAAGTTCAAATGCATGTGCTCTATTAAGCGCCATTTCCAATTGTCGATCTCGTTCTCTATATATTTCCATCATTTCGCACTGCTCTCTTAACAGCTCTTCTCGTGCCTGAAAGGCTTCGCGTGCACTATTGAAGCCATCTAAAAATTCATCTTCGGAACGGTAAGGCACATATTGCAGGAGAAGGCTGTAATAGTAATTCTCTGGATCATTGGCAGCTATGATATATGGAACAGTCACACATGCTGGTCTTCTTCTGACTGCCATTTTCGTATTATTTTGAAGTGCAATCAGTTTTCTTCGCGCTCTTGTTGGCTCTTCTTCGTAAGCGTCTTGATCAATATTGTCTTCACTGTTTTCACTTCTTCTTGGATAGTATGGTTCAAAGAGCATTGCAAATGTAATCAACTTCATTGTATTGAAATTGTATCCATGCGCTTCCCCCAATGGACGAATTTCATAGCGCTCAAATATGTTCGCAGCGAATCCTTCTGCTTGGCCAGCTTCATTGAACTTAATCATTCTATATCGCGTTTCTGGTTTTCTTGTATTCAGGAATACACCTTTACGTGAACTTTCTCTTAAGGCGGCCACTCACTTCACGGATTTTTGGAACGCGAGACGGAAAAACCCATAAAATCTGAGGATATGAGCCAAATGGACTGCCAATGTTGGAATTCCGTCTAGACTGAACTCCACGGGTTGCGAGGCAAATCGTAGATCAGCGGTGGGGTGGGGGAGGGGAAATTTGCGTGGGTGAGGTGCCTCGAAACAGAATAAAAAATATTGTATTAATATGCTGATTTGATGATCAAAGATCAAATGAATTTGGCGTGTTCAGGGCTTTCTGTCTCGCTGTTCTCTTCCTTCGTGTTCGATCATTTTCAAAGAGGTAAATTTCAAGTTGATTTTTTATAATTAATATTTGCTTATATTGTATGGACGAGTTTTCTGTTTTGGCAATTACATTAAAATGCTTACGCAATTCCGTTATAATGCTAAGTTAATGGAATCGTTTAGTAAACAAAACAAACTCGTATTGTATTTCTGAAAATACCATAGTTGTTTAATGTAACTTTTATTCCGAAAAATCTATGATACAGTTGCTGTAGAAATTAGTTTGAAGATTCGTGTCGTTATCATTATTCCAATAAGTATATTAATAACTCTTCCCTCAGGTAGTTATGTTTTTTTATTTTATTAATTTATTTACTTGGATGAAATTCCGCATTGTAATGATTCGTCCAGTGGATTAAATAATTTTAAGTACTTTGATTAAGAATATAAATTAAGTCCATCTATTTATTACGTATTTTTCTAAAGTTATCAAAATTTTCGAAAAGAATTGTACTAAGCAAGTTCTTTTTAAATACTTCCGAAACGATTTTGTGAAATTTCATTGATATGCTTTTTAAATGATATATCTCTTCTTTCGCGCGCAGTTTTGATATTTCATCTGAGCTGCAATTTATATTGGTAGGCCTCTGAAAATTTATTTCTTCAATAAAACTTTCAAACAGAAAACTTCTTCATAAACTTATTTACTTCTTTCAGAAATATTGGTTATGAATGTAAATTTTTTATTTTAGCTTTCAATAGTTAAGAACATTCAAAATTATAATAATTGCAATACCTTAGTAGGAGAAAACACCAATTTTGTTTGCTTATGTAGCAGTTTGAAGTTGGAATACCTAATTTAACTTCTCTCCTACATTTTTTAAAATTAAGTTTTCATTACATTGAGTCTGCAGGAAGCTTCATATAGGGTAGAAGCTCCAGTTTTGGCCACATTAAGAGAAAACTTGAATTATCATTGCAGATGACTGTCTACAGTTTTTTAAGTCAGAATAGTGTAAATCATACTTACACTATTCTTTAGTAAATTTTTTTGCCTTTCGTTAATTATAAAATCTTGCTCAGAAAAAATTTATTTTTTGAGTTATGAATTTCTAAATCATTTATCCCAATTTGTACCAGTTTTGGCCACATCAATATCATACTATATAATAGGCATTTTAATGAATATTAAGAAAAAATAAATCATTTTTAATTTAGTATGTATTTTATTGCAATATTGTGGGATGTTGGCAAAATATAAAGAGGAGGGTGGGGGTGGGGGGTTAATCAAAGAGCTTATTGGAGAGGTTTTTGATAAAATAGGAGATTTTCTGTCAATAAAATATCCGAAACTTCAGATTATTACATCTTTCCACATTGCTGGAATTGAAGAAGAGTTAAAATTCTTGAGGAGCCAATTTTTGATATTAGGTCATAGATTTTCTTTTAAAGTTGGAATTATATTGAGTTTTGTAAAATATTTAAAAGTATTTGCGTACCTACAATACATTTTTAAGCTTATTTTTTAATTATGATAACTTTACCCCACATGTATTACTCACTTGACCCCATGGGGTAAAATGGTCCTAAAAACATGACAAAAAGGTGTCATAAAATTGCTTAAATCGATTATTTGTTTCCTAAATTTTAATTCAATGTGTTCTTCAATAATGTAATGTAAAATAACAAAAAAATGTTAAATATTTTAACAAATTTCTTATATTTACAATCCATCTAAGTTTTTAAAAAATGTGAAATAAACTAATTTTGAATTGTATGTTATAAAGAGGAATAGTAAATTAAGTAGTTAATATTATTAATTTTGAAACAATGTTTTATTTTGTTTTTAATAAGTGGGTAAAACCTCCCTGAAGTGGAGATGTTTGACCCAGTTTTTACTATTTTGGAAAAATCTTTATAGAAAATGTATTTTAAATATTTTACAAATTATAATGGTGTAGAAATATGCAGCATAATATAAGGTATAAAATGGTGAAAAACATAGATTTTATCTTTAAAAATGGGAAACAGTTTTTCCAAACATCCCAAGTCTCCCCTATATCTTTATTGTAGATTTAATAATTTCTGTTACCATTTGATTTGTAAGGATCTTTAATTGTATTGTTTTTAATACTAATTTTTATATGTTTAGATGTACAATTTTTATTCATGAAAAAAAGGTACAAATAGCTAAAAAAATATTTTACAAAAGTATGTAAACTATTTTTTATTAAAAATTGCATGGATGTTGCCATTTAAGCTTAATAAATAACCCTATATTAGTGGTCAAGTTTTCTATTTTTTTCCCCACTGTTTTTTTTTTTTCTTTTTCAGTTTTTAAATTTTTTTTATCTGTCTACGAAGGAGACACATTATAGTAAACAAAACTTTTACATTTAAAAAGAAAGCATAATTGAGACTAATTATTGGGCAGATTTTGTACAAGTTTATTTCTTATAATTAAAGAATAAAATTAGTTATTGAAAACAAGTGCAAGAAAACTTAGCGTTTTAAAATAAATAGCACTTTTTAAATAATGGAACTGACTGTGCATTAATTAAATAATATTATCAAACAATTTCAAACAACCGAAAATAAACATTTTACAGGAAAGTAATCAATTATATACTAGATTAAGGAATACCATATATTTATTAATAAACAGTCTAGTATTCATTTTTTTATACTCTCTTCTTCTGAATTTAAGCATTTAACTGCCTTTTCTTTTTCTATATTCCCATTTTTAATGAAAATAAATTTAGCTAGTTAACTGTTTTTTATACATTATTGAAGCTTTAAGATTAGAAATATTCTATATGAATTTTGTCTTCAATTCTTCTAGAGAATGTATGTCAATTTTAATGTTTTTTAAAAAATACAAAAGAAAATTACTAAATTTCATAACAAATATTTACTAAAGAACTTTTAAATAATTAGTTAACTTTTAATCAATTAATAATAAAATATTAGGATATTTGTTGCACTTTTAAATTTTAATCACCCTGAGACTGTAAAAAGAAGAAAAGTGGTAATTGTCTAAGTTTTCTTTTATTGTTCTAACTGAATTTTGTTAATGTGTTCTGACAACAGTTCTTGTATTAATTTTTATTCTTCAGCAATAAAAAAATATTTACATATTGTGCATAAAAAATTATTAAAAGTAGAGAAAAAAACATTACACAAATGAAATTTGTATAACTGAAAACAATTATTTAACTTTGCGTTTCTCTTCCAATGTTGAAAGATAAGAATGAAAATTATGCTTATTTTTTCATTTTCTTTGGTTATATTGTCACAATTTTATAGACAACAAGCTTAATGCTGCAATTAAATAATAAACCTAGATAGATTAGTGAAAAAAAGATGCCATCTAACATTTTTAATTTAACCAGCATTTCCTTATAAATTTCAGGTGAAAGCTTCGATGAAATCTGGAGCTGGAGCAGATGAAGTCCATACACCGAAACTCTGGTATTACGATACGCTTTCCTTCCTTGAGGACCAGACCGTTCCAAGAACCTCGCAAACTATAGGATCAGTTTTGGATAGCATGCCATTTGAATACGATGAGGTATGCATTAATAACAACTAAATAGTTTAATAATTACAACCTTTATTATTAGATGTAAAATATAAGAAACAAGTAAAATATTTTTAGAAGTACATCAAAACTAAATCATATCAAAAGCATATGTATATCAAAAATTACAAAATAAATTGCTTCCTTCCTTCCATTTCACGAAAACACAACCTCATTTTGCCAGTAGACTTCTCCTTCACCATTGAAATAGTCTGAAAAATTTTCTGGTGCTAACTTTGCACTGTTTCTTGCATTTCGATGATCATCTGGACTTGGTGCTGTTAATGTTGTTTCATAGTTAGGTTCATTCATCTCTTCTTCAGTAACATATCCGGAGCTGTTTTTTCGGAGGTAATTATGAAGAACACAACATGTCAGTACGACAATCTCAATTTTGGGTAAAGCAATGTTTATGCTGGTGTGAAAAATACGAAACCTATTGGCTAATATTCCAAAAGCATTTTCAACTATTCTTCTAGCTCTGGAAAGCCTGTAGTTGAAAATTCTTTTTTCTGTATTAAGCAATTTCTGAGCGTACGGCTTCATGAAATCAGGTCTGAGAGAAAATGCTTCGTCACCAACGAATACGTAAGGTAATTCAAACATCGATCCTCCAACTGTTTCTGGTGGAGGGATATTGAGTCCACCACTTACCAGTTTTTCATAGAATATTGTATTTTTGATGGCGCCTCCATCAGATATTCTACCATTTGTACCAACTTCGCACCAAATGAACTCATAATTACTATTCTCACATGCCATCAGAACGATACTGTTGAACTGTTTATAGTTCCAAAAATAAGATCCAGATCGAAGTGGAGGTGTTATTCTGACATGTTTTCCATCTACTGCTCCTAAGCAGTGCGGGAAATTCCATCTGTTCTCAAAACCTTGTGCAATGCATTTCCATTCACTTTGGCTTTCGGGCATCTGCAAAATAAAATGTAAACAACTTTAAACTACTATCACATTATTGCAAATCAGCATAATATAATATTACACTCAGTTAATTGTTTTATTAAATTTAATTCATTTTTTAAGTTTTTTGTTCTACATGCGCATACCAGTGCCTCTACTCCAGTATTTTTTATTTCATTTTAACTATCAAAATTGATTAAAAAATCAATTGAAACATTTTTTAATAGGATTGCGAGGATGATTTCAATGAATCAACCAGTGTGCCATCCACCTCCAGCAGTGCTGCAATGTTGGAAGATTCTTCAAAAGGCCAAATCACACCACGCTTTAAACGGCCACAGTCAAAGGCAAGCCAAACCATTGACAAGATATCAATGAGGGTGGATCAGCTTCTTGAAAAACAAATCCATCCGTCCATCAAAACCATGGAAGAACATGAAATGTTTGGAGCATATGTGGGTCAAAAGCTGCGATCCTTGCCACGAAATATGACAATTTATTGCATTTGATGTAAATTCAATATCAAATTCAAATGATGTAAATTCTTTTGACATGTAGAGCTTTTTTTTTCAAATAAATCATATTATCAGTTGCTTAACTGTGTCTTGTTGGTTTATTTATTTGATCTAATGTATTATTTGTTAATCACTGTTGTATAACCAGTTTTAAAATGCCTCTTCACTAAAAAAACTAGGTGATCAGAAAGGAGATACCTATAAAATGAAATATTTGAAAAATTTAAGATGGGGAAACTTTAATTTTTCTGTTGTAGATGACACAGCTGTAGATAAAAAATGATGAAATAATAAATATTTTGAATTAGCCACAATTTAATAACAGTGGTCATTACTTTTTTAAGGAATAACAGATACACAGAATCATATGTTAGGGGAAAAAACTATTTTATTTTTTGCCAAATTTACAGTATAATTTGAGCTTTTTAAAACAAATTAATAAAAAAATTATTTAAATCTGACTTTAACTGTAATAAATAATTTATTTTTTTAACATCTGCTACTACATGAGATTTGCATACCCATTTTACCCCACAGTATACTATTTTCACCTGGGGTGGGATAAAATAGGTATACAAAACATATGGTTAAAAACCATCTCCCAGGAAACCTATATATATCAAATTACTAAAGAAACTTACTAATTTTACTATTAAGATTCGTAATGTGTAGAAAAAACAAGAAAGGTTTAAAAAAGTAATAATTTGACAATACTTTTTAAGTGAAAAGCTAACAGTAGAGTATTTTCAACTCATTTTACCCCACCTAACCCTAATTTAATTTTCTTTAGATTTTACGTGGCAATAATTACAATTTAAAAATAAGAAGGTAGGTGATATTTCCACCAAAAAGAGATTTTGCAACTCTCCAATTTAAGTTTGAAAGGCAATTAAAGACAACGAAAAAAACTAAAAAAGAAAACACTAAAAATTAATGAAGTTTATGGAATGTCTCATTATACCTTGCATCAAAAGATTACGGGGGAGGGGCATAATTTTTTGGAGATGGTGGTTCTCATGCGGTATTACGAACTGAGGTAAAAAAATCAGTTGGAAGAATAGATTTTGGGCATTGTAAGAATGGTATTTTCAACTGTCAAAAGAGAAACTTTTTGATCTTCTCAAAAGATTGTCCAGGCCAGTAAAATAGAAATTAATTTTCAAAATGGACGGCCAGGCAGAAAGTCTGAAGTGCTGGAAAAAAACTTCAAAACCATATGCCTAACTGACAGTGGCGGATTTTAAAGATATGAGACCCGAGGCGCAAAATTATTTTGAGGCCCCCTCCTAAAAAAATTCTATTAATGATACAAATGTGTAACTTAAAATAACTTACTTACGCTTTTAATTCTAGGTCTATGTTTATCTTCGTCATTCAGTTTGAAGCTAATTCTTGTATTGTTGTTTATCTGATTTCTAACATTTATTTTCTCTCATTTTTACAAAGAATATACACTATGTTATCAAAAGACTTCTTTCGGATTTCAAAGGACACTTTCGGATTTTCACATTTTTTTAGAATTTCTCTGGAAAGGCTAAACCGACTGTCCTTGAACTTCTTTTATGTAAAGAATAGACTTTAATTCACATTTTACAGTGAAGATTCAGTCACGAGGGCAATTAGGGGGCAACAAAAAAGGGGATGAAGGCGAAAATGGTGTTTGACCCATCCTGTTTCACAGAAAGCTGACAACGCGATGTAACTTTCATGAATGGTTATGTTTGATGTACGTAATATTTACATGCATTTTCGTAAACATAGCATAGAAAGATATAAAGGTTTTCTTTAAAAAATTCCGAATTTTCCCGCTTGTTTTCTGCTTATAACATGCAAACTCTTCCACCAAATTTTACGAAAATTACAGAAAAAGCGACAATATGTTAGCGAAGCATTGCGTAGAAATTTGGAATAAATACTTTTAATATCAGAGAAAATATGAGCATTTGTAGTAAATAAATTTTTACTGCGCATGTGCGAAATATAGCGTAATTTTTCTTTCACAGCTTCAAAGCCAGATATGTAGAACAACTTATATGAAAATTCCAGTCGAATACCATTAAGATTTAGAAAGATATCGGCAGTGGAGTGAACAGAATTTTTGATTCTTTCTAAGAGAAGCAAAATGATGAGCGTTTATCCACAAACTAATATTTTTTAAACTTGAATCTTCAGATAAAAATCGTCGAACTGCAATTTAAATTATGAATTTTATTTATAAGTATTCTTGGGTATTCAGCACATTCAATCTTTGTAAAATTCTATAAAATTATTCGAAAATTCAAGTTTAAAAAATATTAGTTTGTGGATACAACCTCATCATTTTGTTTCTTTTAGAAAGAAGCAGTAATTCTGTTGACTGCAATGCCGATATCTTCTAAATCTTAATGGTATTCGACTGGAATTTTTATATAAGTTGTCCTACATATCTGCCTTTGAACCTCTGAAAGAAACATATATATCTCGAACATGCGCAGTAAAAAATTATTTACTACAAATACTCATATTTTCTTTCATATTCAAATTATTTATCCCAAAATTTTACGCAATGCTTCTCTAACATATTGTCACTTTTTTGTAAGTTTTGTATAATCTGGTGGAAAAACTCTGCATTTTATAAGCAAAATACAGGCGGAAAAATTTGGGAT
>BGPR01005329.1:27430-42337 GCA_013235015.1 Araneus ventricosus
TTGCTCTCGTGACAGAATCTTTACTGTAAAATGTGAGTTAGAGTCTATTCTTTACATGGTAGAAGTTACAGGGTAGTCGGTTTAGCCTTCCGGTTCCGGAGAAATTCTAAAAAATATGAATATCCTAAAGTGTCCGGATACTTTTGATCAGATAGTGTACTTTAGACTTGTTAAAGTCTATATACTATGTCATTTTTCATAACATTATATGTATACTATATCAAATAGATAAAGAAATTAAAGTTCCTTTGCTTCCCTTTATCTTTTTCAATTTACTCCAAACAGAGATATTTTTCGTTTGATAATATAAAATAATTGAATAGTAACGATTTCTTTCGGTTTTTGCATCTATCTAGATGAGTTGGACATAACAGTGTCCAAGCATTCAAATTTTATATTAAATAGGAAAACATTTCAAAATTGTTTTTAATAAATAGTTTTTTCTTTACTTACGTTTAATAAAGGAAACTTATTCAGTTAAAAAGGAGAAATGAGCTCATAAATCACCAACTTATATTTATAAACTATAATGAATTTTACCATAAACTGAGAACCATTTTACATTTCTTCTATTTCTTACATTTCTCTTATGAACTCTGTCGTAAAGGAAAGAATGGTATATTTTAATAACAATACAGGCCGAAAAGGAGGGAAATAATAAAAGTATTCTCCTGAATTTTTTTTTAAACAGCACTTTGAAATGAATTAAGATAATTTTTTAAAAATTTTATCTAGTTTAAGCTCTACAAAGTAAATCATTAAAACCATTTTCATCGTTCCTTTCTTCTAAAAAGTTATCTTGTTAAAAAAAATGAAAATGTGAATCGTAAAATAAAGCAATGACTTTCAAATCTCCTGAAAGGATTTTCCTAGAACTTTGATCATGTAAAGAAGAGGCTTCAACTCTCAGTTTACAGGGAAGATTCGGTCACGACGGCATTTAGAGGACTGACCAGAAATTGATGAAGAAAAAGAAAATCTGGGCTACCCCGTTCCACGGGAAGCTGATAATGATTTACAAATTTCATCAATGGTTTAGTTTAATAAGTACATTGCTTACATGCATTTTCGTAAAAGTAACAAGTATATTTTGGAAGTTATAAAGGTTTTCTTAAAACATCTTAAATTTTCCAGCATTTTTTTTTTTTTTTTGCTTAAATCATGCAGAGTTTTCCATCAAATAATACAAAGCTTACAGAATACTTGAAAATGTGTTACAGAAGTGTTCCATTAAAATTTGAAGTTCATACTATGAATATTAGAGTAAATATGATTATTTTCATTAAATAAATTTTACTGCGCATGTGCGGGACATAGCGTAAATTTTCTTTCAAAACTTCAAAGCCAGATACATAGGGCAATTTATATGAAAATTCCAGTTGAATACCATTAAAATTCAGAAAGATATCTGCATTGCAGTGGTATGAAATTTACTTGCACTCTAAGAGAAGCTACATTATGAAGGTTTTACCACAAATGATACTTTAAAAAAAATTTGAATCTTCCAATAGTTATCGACGAACTACAATCTAAGTAATGTATTTAATTTATTTATTAAGTGTCCTATGTCCCCCAATGTTTTGTTTGGCTGTTTTCGTTACCTCATTAATTTTTTAAAGCAAAGAGGGAGAAACTTTTCAGTGAGGAGAGGATTATACTAGAAACAAGACTGTAACATCGTAAGTTCGCCGTCGGCTTAGCACAGCGATGTTTCTAGCATAGATTTTGAGGCCCCCCTATCGTCTCGAGGCACGAGGCGGCCGCCTCTAACGCCTGTGCGGAAATCCGCCACTGCTAACTGACAATTAAGCTGTGTTATTCTTGAATGGTGATTTGTAGTAGATAAAAGTAAATATTTTCATTTAAGCATATTTTATTTTCTGGATTAAAAAATTAGAATTGAGAAAACATTGCTCTACACAATAAAAAGGCTAAAAATATATTATTATATTTAATGCATCTAAAATAACTGAACATAACATTTCATTTTTATCAAAGTTCCACATGGGATGCAATGGACCACCAAAACTTGGGTACAATGGAACAAGGTCTAAACTCAGTTCTGTATCCAATATACTTTTAAAAGTCGGACATTATATAAGAATAAGCAAATTGATTTATTTTTATGAGTTAAGTAATCATTGAAACATGCAGTGTACACATTTTTTAAGTATAATCTATATATTTACTCTAATTGGGCACTGAAGAATAGTATACAAGATTTTACATTATTTGTTTGTGATATTTTTCTTGTTTATATTTTATAAACATTCATTAAGTTTTTAATTCTTATATTATAGCTATATTAAGGAAAAATTAAATAAAATAGTATGATTCTTTAAAAAATAAGCACTTATTTTGTGTCTATGGATATTATACATAAATGAAGAGTTGAATGATATAAAATTAATTAAAAAAAGAGGCAAGTACTGTCCCATAAAAGCATTTCCATTGATTACTAATCTCATCTAAATGTTCAAAATATTATGATGAGTCTTCTAGAAGCTACAATTTCACAAGAAATGAGAAGACTTTCAGCACACAAATATTTTTTATGTGTCGTTTGCCAACTTTAATATTTGTTAATCTTGCATTACATGTATGAACTGAATCCATGAATAAACAAATATAATATATTTTGTTATTAAAAAATGTACTGTATTAATATATTTTAAAAAATTTACTGGTGGTCCATAGAACTGATAAATTGATAAGCAGAATAAATATAAGAATCTGAACAGAATTATTACCTTCATGTAGTCTTTCAGACACATCAGAATCGCTATGCAGGTTTCTGGAATAATCACTCCCAAACGCTGAGGGGACATCAACGTCGGAAATTTCAATTGTTCATAATTCATTCCAGTAGCAAGAAAACGAAGTGTTGCGGCCAGTCTTTCATTGGGAGCGATACTTTCTCTCATAAATGTATCCTTTTTTTTATTAATGGAGCAATTGAAGATAAGTTTTTTGATCCATCCTCAGGTAATTTCTCCAATCAGCGGGCTCTAGTGAAAGGTCTATGAATAAATTCGTGTGTGAGTAGCGACTTCTATTCAGAAGCCATTGCTTACACCATTTTTTCTTTGGTTTTCTAGTTTGTAAGTATACAAAATAAGCGGCAAAATATAACAGTTCTTCTTCCGTCTCCATGTTTTGTTTTGAAGAACGCGCGCGAACATAGCACGATATTGACGGCGCGGCGGGAAGGAGTTTGTTTTGAAGGCGAGAGGAGGAGTGTGTGTGTGTGGGGGGGGGGAATCAAAGAGCGGCTGCGCGCGGGAGCGAAAGGTGGAGTGGCACTTTGGAGCGTAGTCAAATGAATGGTGCGCCTGATTTTTCGACTTGAATTGGTGGGAAAAAAGACCAGTCTCGGGCCAAATGGAATGGAATGGACGTCAGATGAATTGCCGCCTTTAAGTTGAGGTGTCCCAATCGGAAGACGCATTCACATGCGGAAACTTGCCGTTCCTTCAATATGCGCATGCAAATGCGGAAGAGTTGTCGCGATATGTTTGACTCTTCGCGTCTAATTTCTCTAATGGCTTGCGCTATGCTATTGGTGACACCTTCTGGTTCTGACTTTGATATATACTTTGCAATGTAGTGAGCAATTGTTTCATTTGAACCGAACGGTAGGATATCCGTGTTGGCTTGCGATAACTTTAACAATATTGGATTGTAATTATTGACATAACGCTCTTCGCTGGTGCGCTTTAGATTGCATACTCTTCCTCCATTTGTGATGAAATCTCTTGAATCCAGATCAACCATATGTGTTTGTGCACATGGATTTCGTGGATATCCAAATCGACATCTTGAATTCGGACCTTTCTTTCCGCAAATATGGGAATGGCGATGTATTTGCACTTTTCTGACTAGATCATGTAATTCAGCATCTTGTACTGTCAATTCACATGAACTGACATGATCGATACGTTGTAGTCCTTCAGGTGTGTCTAATAACGGGTGATCTTTAATCCACACTATCATATGCAAATGAGGAATTCTGGATCCACGATTCTGGAATTCTATTCGCCACCAATAGTCCTCTACTTGACCACAGAACACTTCATCGCTATTTAACATAAATGTCACCAGCGCATTGACTCTAATCATGAAATGTCGGCTCACTACTGCTGGATACATTTCTACCAAACGTTGTGTCGCATAGATATCCAATTCGTTAGGATCTTCGTTCGGTCGTCCATCTGCTATCAGTAGTGCTTTGCGCATGTCTAACCAATTGAGATCATTACAACTAAATGTTAGGAAGTAATGAGGTGGTCCCAGGCATCTTATTTGTCCAATCAGTTCATTATGCGCTGTCTTCCAGTAGGTGGCTGATCCTCTTAAGTTCTTAGGTAGAGATGTATATCGTCTACCATTCCATGTTCGCTTACAATTATTCGTCCACAAGCTGTTATAGTTGATTTAACACGTAGGTACTCGAACATGGAGAGAGCATAGAAGAGGTAGTCATTTCGTTGAAATCGTGTGTCACTTCCCAGAATTCTGTATTGGAAGTAATCCAATGGTGTTATTGGGACATCATGTTGCTCTCTTAATCCATTTTTGCCATATGGAAAGAGGAAATACCATGCATATTCTTCTGCCTTCAATTCGTGTGCCTCATTTACTATATTGTCCTTTGTTTTGCGTCTTATCTCATTGCCATTGTCAGATATTTCAATCTCATCTTCAACATTTGGCTCTGCTCAATCGATTGGAGCCATCACTGATGCTTGAATTAGTGGTACTGCTTCCGCTTGTGATGGTTCCAATCTTACAATCTCTTGAGTCGCTGCTTCTTGATCTATTCCATAATTACGAACAATGTTATCTTTCACATGGACATCTATATAGTTCATCGTGTATTGGACATTTTTCGATCCTGTTGCTCTTTTGCATACTCGCAGAAGTTCATCAAATGTGCCACATTCTATTACGCATGCTTTTCTGTTTGATCCTCTTGCTTTACCACCTACAGCACCACATGAATGAGAGTCGGTGAAGTAGTATTTATCAGCATTACGCATAACTCCATATGAATATCCTTCTGCTATTAATGCACCAGCTTTATGATGATCAATGTTGAACATTGTATTGAGACTACTTTCTAGTGTGTGTGCGAGTTCTCCATCATTTACAGAATCACTAAGACTGCCAACATATGATGTATTATCATCATGTTCTATTGAGAAGTCATTGTTGTACATGATAACATCATGCTTGATCACATTCATATGGAGTATTTCAAGATAACCGTCTTCTTCTACAGCAAGACCACCTCTACGCTCATTTTCTATTACGATTTCCTGATATATATCATCGTCTTCAATCATATTTTCACTGAGCGTAGTTGATGTCCATCTATTCCGTTCAAGAATCGAAGCTCTCACAATGTTTGCCAACACCATTCCTAAACATTGCACGCCTGCGCTGCCTGATGTGAAAATTGTCTCATCTGCTTGATGCCATGATGCTTTTATAATTCTTGATACATCATTGACGTGCATGTAAACATTGTCTCGTTGATGAACTTCGATTTCATGTTCCTCTTGTTCTTGAACAGCTACTGCAGGTTGTACTAGAACATAATCTGATTCTTCCATGCGTGACTCTTGATCTATCACTACATCCTTGTAGAGTTCATTTTCTGCAACCAACCATTTAAGAGCCCTGTTCACACTTGATCGATCAATCGAGAATTCTCTAGGAATGTTGAGATTCTCCAGGGTCTCTGTGACGACAACAACATCTAAATTATTTGTTGGTCTAAGCAGCATGTTGGGAAGCTTTTCTGTGACTTCATGTAGATCTTGTGCGAAGAGTACTGCTTGTGCACGGAATCCATATTGACCAAGTACTCCATCGAACTTGATGATTTTTATGAATGGTTTGATTCTCGCTAGTAGGCGTATTTCAATCTGAGTCAATTCTTGCAGCTCTCTTGGTATAGGGTTAGGATCCAAATTGTTCCAATATGCCTTCCGCGGCGAATGATCCTTATTGCTGTTGATGTGATATTTACAGCGAAGACATAGTAGAAGCATTGGCTTGTTTCTTAATTCATCAGGTAAATACGCCTTCGTTTCTGTCAAATAGCATTTTGCGACTTGATTGGGATAGCATCGTTTCGTACAGATTTCGCAAGTTCTGTCACAGAATGTGTTGATGGCTCTTTCGAATGTAGCGATTTGTACATTTACTCTTTTCAGTGCTTGTGAATGCTGAATACGTTGTCTTTCTTGGCGAGCTTCGCGTTGTTCTTGAGTTTCATTTTCTATTGATAGTGCTTGTCTACGACGTAGATCTTGTAATCGTGTTTCGCGCTGCTCTTGCGTCTCATTTTCTATTGTTAGTGCTTGTCTACGACGTAGATCTTGTAATCGTAATTCGCGTTATTCTTGAGTTTCATTTGTTATTGATAGTGCATGTCTTTGACGATCAGCTAATAATCGAGTTTCGCGCTGCTCTTGAGACACATCCTGTAGTCTTTGATTTCGTTTATCTAAGCGTAGGCGCTTTTCTTCTTCTGTTTCATTTGCAAGCTTCTCTTGGCGCTTTTGTTTTTCTTTCTCTAATCGTCGCTTGCGTTGTGTAGTAATTTCTTTTCGTTTTCCTTTCGAATTGTCCGTTTGTGAAGCAAGGGTCGATACCATTAATCCAGTTTGTTTGTTTTGTTTATTGTTTTCGTTCATTTTTAATCCCACGTAACAAGAACAAATATACGGGCCACTGCGATTCGAAGGCATGAAGATTCTACGCCGACGCTCTACCAACTTTGCTTTTGCAAGACAAATTTCTTTTTTCACTATATTGCAGAAAGTCCTTTATAAATAATTGTCATTCATTTTTTAAAGTTATTAACTGAATAATTATTTGAAAAAACTGTATTAACATCAAGTTTTACGAATGAGATAAAATGTTAATTTTCTTAATACTTACAATTTAGAACGCAACCAATCAAGCATTTTAGTCAAACTATCGAGACTGAATTTCTTTTTAAAAAGTAAAGTTTCAAAGTAAAGGACCATGAGTTACATTTCTGAGATCACATTTGCTTTCGTCAGTTATTACTGCATCATTTTAAAAATTCACAACGGCGAAAAAGTTTTCGTTGAAACAGATACTACGTCAAGTACTTAAATTTTCTCACAGCTCATTCAGAGGACTAAAAGTGGCAAGACAAAACCCGATACTCCATTTCGACGTTCACTGAACCCAAGATTCACACCTCCATTTCATGATGAAATTAAAACTCTAAAATTGGGACAATAAATTAGTTCTGAATATACTTAATAACAAGTCTTTTTTTGTAAACAACTATTTTGCAGAAGGGCGAAAAAGTTTTAAGAATAACTTCCTGTGGTCAATGGAAATCTTTAAATATTCAATAACCTATTTGAGTTATTGACCTATGAGCATTAAAAGTAATTATTCGGCTCTTTTCCTTGTGAATGTCTTGGAAATAATACATTCTCTCACATACACACTTTCCATCTCTCTCACTAATTTATTCACATGTTTCATTTTCCATTTTGTTCCCTCCTTGACTCAGACTAGAACCCAAATGAAAAAAAAAGAATATGAAAAATAATTTTTTTTCCAGCGATCTAATTAATTAAATTAAATTAATGAATTAATATTTGAAAAAACTGTATTAACATCAAGTGCCATCCACTACAAGTTTTAAAAAATGTATTTGAACTTGAGTGGATGAATAAAAAGTATTTTATTAACGATCGAAAATTTGAACAAGATATATAAATAAATATATATAGGGAGAGTGTGAACTAATAGTAGGAATTGAAAAATAACAGAAAAAATATAGAATAATGCTAATTTTGAACCTTAACTATTTATGTAATATAAAAAAAGGGTCTGCTTACCTTTTGCCAGCATTTTACATTTTTTAGCGCCCCTCCACTACTGTTCAGTGTTTGGGAACGTTCTTCCCAATCTTCGTTTCTCTTCAACGCAGTGTAAGTTGATGTGAATTTATTCCCGTTTAGAAAGGGATTTCGCTCCATTGCATCCACAATCATCTCAATTTGGTTTGCCCTCACGCGAATGTTGCCTTTTTTTAAATCGTGTCCATTTCATTCATATTCTCAAAAAACTTACAAACAACCAGGAGCGATACTCACTTTTGTTTATGATTAGGAACGAGTGCGCTCTCTTTTGATTGGTCGATCGTTTCCACTTCTCAGACTCGCGGAAACGGTGACAAATTACTCGCTTTGGTTCCACTCGGCGTTGGTGGTAGTGCCAACTTGAAGGTCACGACTATTTTCTCGTAGAATTTGAGTTACTTGTGAGCGAGAACTATTCGGTACGAATAGTTGCTGGTAGGATAGTGGTAGAGCCCCAGACCCGACTAAAATGTGATATCTCCAGCGCAACATTCACACACACAAAAGTCACTCCTCGATAGAGGAGAAACAATAGAAGAGTTGTTGAAACTCCGGGTCAAAAAAGACCAACGCCGGGTCAAAAAAGACCCAGGCTTGGCTGGGCGAGGACCAACGCCAAAAACGCATTGCGGTTGGCGATCGCTGACTAATTTGACATAAAAAATCTTATTTCCATTTGAAGGAATGACAATCTGCCCTTGATAAGATTGTACCCAAAGAGCTTAGGAACACGCTTGAAAGAAATTAAACAAAATAGTCATTGCCGCGCATCGAGTTTCCGCGTCAAACCAAGTAGTGAGCGAGAGTCACTTCTCGAGTTGCGGCATCGAATAATGGGGTGAGTGAGAGTTACCTCTCGAGTGCACAGGATTAAAAATATAGAACAGTCGCACCATCGTAACGTTATGCAGAAAAAGTGAACAGAAATTAGTTAGAAAAACAGTTAACGAAAATCACACAGACTATTCTGTCCCGACTGACACCAGTAACATTTTAGGGGTTTGGAGCGGCAGATGAAGGTAACTCCGCCACCGACGATTAATCATTTCCGTCATCATACAGTACAGTCACCTCTAGCTTTATGCAGTAGGGTGTAAAAGTAATCCCTGGACAATTTTAAAACTGTCTGTTTGTTGATAATTTTTAGACGGAAAGTGACGGTTAATTCAAGTTTTACTGCATTTACATGATTTAATGATCAATTATTTGATTAATTTACTTCAGTATAAGTATTTTGATTCCATACGAATGGCTCTGCCTAGTAATGAAGAAGAAAATCTGAGACAAATTCATTTGAGCATTCCATAACTTTTACAATAGTTAATTATAAATTAAAGGCTAAAAAACAAGTTAATTAAATAAAAAATGCTTTCTTAGTATCCTCTATCTCTTTTTTTGAAATCCCCTGTAAAATCTTGGGACGTCATTTCTGCCTCCGCAATTTCAGGTACGTCCTCGGCCTCTTCTAACTCAAACAAAAACCTACTCGACAAAGCAAGCTGTTTCGGATTCCTTTACACGTACATTGTTTAATTATAAAATGCTGAGCAAAGATCCTGTTAACTTATTATTATCTACTTAAAATGAAGAAATATTTATCATATTATCACAAAATTTTACCTTTATGAAGGTAAAGATTTACTATGAAATAGATATATATGTAGAAAACCTTTACTCATCCAAAATATCATTCTATAAAATTTAAGAAGAAACTTGGCATTTTCAAATATTTTGAAAATGCTATATTTTAATAATTTTGCAAAGGTTGGTAGAATTCAGCATTTGCAAATGTTGAAGATTATTAATGAAAGAAACTGTAACATTTTAACCGCTTAACTTAAAAGAGAATACTCGTGCATCGAATGATCGCATTTTTAGTCTTAAAACTAAAATTTAATCATTAATTAAATTTGTAATTTTACACAAAAATAAAGTAGAATCTATAAACACCTCAAGTATTATATGCTTTCTGAGATGAATGAAAACAATAGCCCCTTTCCAAAACAGAAGGGATCATCTTATTAGATAGCAAAGAAAATAAAACAGTTAAGGGGGTTAAATTAGAAAACTAACAAGTGAAATCGTGATTCATCACTTTATTTCGAAAATATAATTTGTTTTACAGTGGTATAAGATTTCATCCATGCCTTTATATAGAAAATATTATTTCTTTTACAAATTTTTGATTACGAAATCTGACCATTAAAGTCAATTTTATCATTGAAAAGATTCGTTTGGATTCTCACCGGCTTTATTTACCTGCCCAAAATGCTGCACGGCGCATGAAAGCTGACAAGAAATATTCACAAAGCAAACATGTCAAAACTTATAAAAATACAGTGTCAAAATGAAGAACATTCAACATACGTATCAACATTCAGAAAAATTAAGAAAAATACTGACAAAAAAATTATAACTAAAACTAAATTGAAATTGAAAAAAAATTACAAAATAAAATTTCAATTCAAAATTTGAAAAAAAAACGGAAAGAAAGAGCAAATTAAAAAATATAAAAATTAAATAAATAAATTATAAGGAAAAGTAAAGGTAAATAAGCATAGAACTCGAATTTAGATTTACTTGATTTTAGAACATAGAATTTAACATAATATTAAACAGATACACTGTCTGAAATTCCAAAGTTAAGAGTTTGTGAAGAGCAATCCTTGAAAAGTTTTATCCTAGAGTTAAATACTTTAAACAAGTTTTTTCCAAAATATTTCTTAAAACCTCTAAATATCCAAACATTCCCTTATTCTACAATTCTTGGTTATCTCTTATTATTCAGTGGCTATGTATACGTGTCCTCAACATTCCCTTGTAATACAGCAAGCGAGGCAGCCAAAAATCATGTTAAAATTATCGTCAAATCCACTAATAGTGTTTCTTTTTGGGAACCTGATTAGCTTGTTCAACGTGCAACGAGCCAAATTCAGCCGTGCGTGAGCTTTTATCGTCCAAATATGTAGCTTCCCCACTCGAAGCCACGTATGAGAAGAATTACTGTTGGAGAAGCTAATGAGTTTTTCAGCTCACTGGTGTGGAATTTTAACTCCTTTCGAGAGCCAGCATTTAGGTCAAATCAGGATTCCGCTACTTGGTTGGTGTAGATGAGGAATTCTAGAAGTAACTTCGTCGAGAGAGATTTGCAGGAACCCACGTTTATTAACTTTTAAATCGCATGTGTAAGTTTTCGATGGATTTTGTGTATTAAGAGACTTTTAATAGCAATTGTTAATTTGTTAGTGCGGAATTAATGGAATTTGAATTCTAGGCAAGCGTAAATTTTTTTACAAATTTTGCAAGTGTTCTTTCCCTCAAATTGAATAATTTTTCAAAAAATTGGTATGTTGCTGGTTTCAATCTATGTAAAATTGTTATTAGGCAGAAAAATTATTTTAAATTTTTTATTTTGTAATTTATTTTTTAATTAAATTTAAACAATTAAAATATTATAATAATTGTATAATTAAGATTTCTTGACTTAAAATTTTTCCTTGGTTAAGTTAAAAATGTTGTTTGTAAATGAAAGTTTTTCATAATTTATGAAGTTGCCGTGATCCTTGTTATAAAGATAATAAGCATATTTATGCATAGAAATTCTTGGTCTGTTTGCTTTCATCATCGTGCTTTCTGTGACAAACCGCTTTTATTTTAAATTAGAATACTAGCCGCTTTGCTCAGCACTGTCCTTGCCATCTGGCTGCTCCGAGGTTCTCAGCCATTACTTTTTAGTTTTAAATACTGCATGAAGATCAGTGCAACAGATCATAAAACCATTGTAGATTTCATATTCTTTGTAGAAACAGATTCCTTTAAAATTGTAAAATCATTCAATAAACCTCATCTTGTTGTAATGTTCTGTATAACCTTTTCAGGAATTTCGTCATAAAAGTCTTGAGATCCATAAATACAGAATGAAATCGCCCTAACTAAACAGATTACATCACCTACAACAGATATTTTACAATATTTTTGACACGTTATTGTGATGGAACTGTTGGAATCTATATACAGTGGCTCCCAAAAGTGTTCGTACACTTACGATTTTCAATGAAACGGGGCACTATCCATTAATTAAAATTAATATTTCAGAATAGGTATTTAATAATAAGATCTAACAAAACTACATGAAATATTTTTAACAAAACTACATGAAATATTTTTAACAAAACTACATGAGATATTTTTAACAAAACTACATGAAATATTTTTAACAAAACTACATGAAATATTTTTAAAATTTTGTGAAACTTTATTTTTAAGAAATCAATAATCAAAAAGTAACAAAAACTTTATCTCACAAAAGTCTTCGTACACTGAAATATTTTCGGATAAATTCATAATTTAAATGATCGTCTGTCGCTTTATTTTTATTTTTGCATTGTGGTGGCATTTAAAAAATCGTTTGGCTTTAATTTTCGCTTGCTTGCACCGTAATATTCTATTTATTATTTAAAAATGGCTCCTCGTCATAAAGAAACAACAATCAGCATTCGAAAATTGATTAATTTTCATCAAGTAGTGGTAAATCAATTCGTAATATCGCTAAATTAGTTAATTTATCCCATTCTACAGTGCAGTATGTGCTAAAACGCTTTAAAGAAGAAAATTGGATCGAAAACAAGGTAAGAAAAGGTCGAACGGCAAAGTTGACGAAACTGATCAGAGATTTATAATCAGAAAATTTGTGAAAAATCCACGTTTGAGTGCTTTAAAAGTTTCTGCAGAATTTAATAAAAAATTTTCTACTTCTCAATTTCACCTGAAGCTGTTCGATGAGTTCTCAGAGCACCTGGATTAAATGGGCGTTCTGCCCGTAGAAATGTTTTTGTTAGTGCGAAAAACAGAAAGTTTAGGCTTTCCTTTGCAAAATCAATGTTAAATAAACCCGAAACGTATTGGAATAATGTCTTATTTGCAGATGAAAGCAAATTTAACATTTTTGGTTCCGATAGACGTATAATGGTATGGAGAAGAAAAAAATGAGGAACTTAATCCCAAGAACTTAGTTGGAACAGTTAAGTATGGCAGTGGAGGTGTCCTTCTGTGGGGGTGCATGTCAGCATCAGGACTAGGTAATTTAGTATTTATTGATGGCATAATGAATCATGCTAAATATTTTAAGAGACAATTTAAAATTATCAGCCCTAAATTTGGGTATTGGAAACAAATTTGTTTTTTTTTTATCAAGATAACAATCCTAAACACACGGCTCTCAACGTTCGCCTCTGGTGTCTCTATAATTGTCCACAAAATTTGAAAACTACACCTCAGTCGCCAGATTTAAACCCAATAGAACATATTTGGAGAGGACTGGAGGTTAGAGTATGAAAACACAACATTAAAACAAAAAACGAACTAAAAACAGTAATGATGGAAGAATGGATGAACATTGATGCAGAAATTACAAAAAAAAACTAGTGAAATCTATTTCCAAACGTTTAAAAGCTGTTGTGGATACTAAAGGATCTCCTCCTAAAAAGTAATTTAACGAAAAATTAGAATATTTACTAATATGTAGAGATTTTTTTAAAGTGTACGAAGACTTTTGTGAGATAAAATTTTTGTTACTTTTTGATTTTTTGTTTCTTAAAAATAAAGTTTTACTTTGTTTTTAAAATATTTCATGTAGTTTTGTTAAGAATAGATTATAAATCTTATTATTAAATAGCTATTCTGAAATATTAATTTTAATTAATGGATAGAACCCTATTTCATTGAAAATCGTAAGTATACGAACACTTTTGGGAGCCACTGTATTTAAAATAGCAACAACCACCAGACCGATTTCGACGCTTTTATACTTTCTCGCATACAAAGAGAAAGTATGGTAATCGTCAAAAAATTCGAACTCGAAATTTTGACAAATCTCCACGTTTTAGACCTACCCGAGTCCGAAAAACACGATTTTGGAATTATGTGTGTCTGTCTGTGAACACGATAACTCGAAAACTATTAGAGCTACGGGAATGAAATTTGGTATGTGGTCTTTAAACATAATTTGTAGGTTTCTATCAAATTTTGGACAAAATCCGTCTACGGGAAGTCTGCCTGTCTGTCTGTCCGAGGTCATCCGAACACTATAACTCAAAAACTTGAATAGCTAGATGTATAAAATTTGGTACACAGTTTTATCGTCATGAATGTAGGTCCGTATAAAATATTGTGCCAAATCCGTCAACGGGCTGACTGTCTGTCGGTCTGTATAATCGCATACTTGTTCACTTTTGAAACGAACTCCAGGCGCATGCTTACTGGTAGCAATGCTTGTGCACGCGGAAGGATACGCCACTTTGTCCTTGAGACGGTAAGAGTGGAAAGTCGTTTCGCATTTAATCGCTACGCATCTCTTTGAATTTGATTCTGTACGTAAATATTTTACAATCACTATAATCTACAATGAGAAACCTTCTGATAGCCTTCAATAATATTGACTTCTGCTGTGCTAGGTCTGAATTATTTTATCCGCGCGGGGAAGTGGAAACAGCACCTTTTTGGGAAAGTATACGAGAAAGTTTAGGGGAGACCGCTCCCGCTGGTTTCATTTGAAAAGTTATGCTGTCTAGTATGTTATCAAGGATCGTCTGCCCCCACCACCCTCCATTTTCGAGCGAAATCGAAAAAACATCCTCTGTACAATGTCTATGGGGAAAAACCTTGTAGAAATCCCCCAGCCCGAACCACCCGACGGATTTCGACAATTTTTTTAAATGAAATATTAAGACGTCTAGATATGTTATCGAAAGTCGCATGACCCTCCCCCATTTTCGAACGAAATCGAAAAGCATATAGAGAATGTATGGTGGAGAAGTGCTTTTTCCGATTTCGTGCGAAAATGGGGAGTGGTGGGGGAGGGGAGCATGTGACCTTTGATAAGACGTCTTGACCTTTCATTTAAAAAAAATTGTCGGTTGATTCGGGCTGGGGATTTCTATGAAGTTTTTCCCCATAGACATTGTACAGAGGAGAAGTGTTTTTTCGATTT